>JAVTVY010012792.1:0-55464 GCA_036873755.1 Hanleya hanleyi
CAAACGACGCAGTCAGTTAAAACGGCATCAGCGTTTGATCCATGGTCCGTCACCACGGTTTTGGCGACAACTTCCTACTGAAGAGGAGCCGCGGAAGGTCAGACCCACTGAAGATAAGCCCGGAAAGACGAACGCTACTGGTGATGCGATGACGGAGAGCCCGCCTATACCTACAGTTGGGAAGAGCCTGGATTTCCGGCCGGACCCCACCGTTACGGTTTCGAGTCATACGTCACACATCGAACATTTTCTGGACGAGCCCATAAATGTTCCTAGCGATCTCTTACCCGAAGATCATCCAGAGAGTGACATCTCTCGGCGCCATTGATCCATGACACGGCACTGTTTCCACCGTCATCGCCCTATTCAAGATATCTACAATTTCCCACTGACTAACCTCACCCGTCTACGCAGCTACGTGGAAACCATCTTCAATGACCAACCTACGGCCTTCACATTAAATGTAGCATTTGGGTACATCTTATGCCATAAGATGACGGGTGAATTGCGCTATTTCTATTCCAGTGCCTTCAACCCAGTGTACGACCAACCGTTTACCATCATTAACCGGAGGTCACTAGAGATGATGCTGGACCAAGTGGAACAATTGGATGCCTGGAGATGGGCCCAACAACAACGACCCAACACACAATGGGTGGTAAAGAGGGTGACCAATGTTACGTTTTTCGTGACCAAGACGACCAATCAACCCATCGGGTGAATGCGTCACCCATGCACTGATGAATATCACAACATGCCGTACATACTCTCTATGTCTACATGCTGATCGTTGACTTGAGCTCAGTAAACACTTGTGCCTGATGTGACGATGCGTTGAATAATAAAACACGGTGTTTGATATTTCGAATGCAAACATACTAAACATACCCAGGGCGGCTTCCCCAGCCTGGGTATGATGTAACATTGGGGATAATAAACTGTATGAACATTGCTGAACTTGTTGTTATTCACATCACCCCATTGACTTGATAGGCGGATCCCAATAAGCCCGGGGACCGATATTAGCCCTTTTGGCTAGAGGTGATAGGGGTTTTCCCCTAGTTTAGAACTGATTGTGCTAAAAATAGATCAACAGCTAGCTTGCTATAAAAAGGAAACGGCCTGGCCGTTTCATCAGACACTCTTGTCAACCACCAAGATGTTCACTTGTACTACGTGCTCGAAATCATTCACTCGCCGGCACGACTTGCGCCGCCATGATACCAAGCACGATGGAAACCGCCCGGTATAGCTGTACGATATGTAGGCCTACACTGTCGTTTCAGCGCCCAGATCATTTACAGCGCCATGAACTTTCAATTCATGGGCCATCCAAGCGTCCATGCGAAGAATGTGGTCAACTCTTCAAACGACCCAGTCAGTTAAAACGGCATGAGCGTTTGATTCATTTGTGCATCACCACGGCATGAGGGACAACTTTCCACTAAAGAGGTACCCAGGAGGGACAGATCCACTGAAGATGAACCCGGGGAGGAGAATGCCACTGGTGATGCGATCACGGAGAGCCCGCCTATACCCACAGCTCAGAAGAGCCTAGATATCCAACCGGTCCCTAGCATCACTGTTTCCAGTCATACGCCTGACAACAACGAACATTTTCTGGAAGATGCGGTGGATGTTCCCAGCCATCTCTTACCCGAAGATCATCCAGTGAGTGAGATGTATCGACGCCATTGGTCCATGATCCGACACTGCTTCCACCGTCATCGCCCTATATTGGACTTGTACAATTTCCGACTGACCGACCTCGCCCGTCTACGCAGCTATGTGGAAGCCATCTTCAATTACCAACCTACGTCCTTCACATTAAATGTAGCATTTGGGTACATCTTATGCCATAAGATGACGCGTGAATTGTGCTATTTCTATTCCAGTGCCATCAACCCAGTGTGCGACCATCCTTTCACAATCACCAATCGGGCGTCGCTAGAGACGATGCTGGCCCAACTGGACACTGTGGATCCCTTGGAATGGGCCTATGAACAGCGTCCCAACACCAAGTGGATAGTGGAGAGGGTCACCAATGTTACGTTCTTCGTGGTTAAACTGACCCATCACCCCGATCGGATGAAAGTATTCACCCATGCACTGATAGATACTCAGAATGCGCAAACAACTATCTGAGGATATGTTTCCTCAACAGTATCCTGGCCTGTCCGATGACGATTAGAACAAACGGTTCAGAGCGAACATGGCCGAAGATGGAACTTTCTGAAATGGCGACTTCTGATTAGGATAGAATACATCTAACGGACAGGAACAGGTATGACAGATGCTGTTGGCCTCTGATTGGACAAAAATTATTCTTGAATTGTAAGTATACCCAACGCGGCTCCCAGCGTGGGTATGATGTAACTGAGGGAGAATAAACTTCGCGAAAAAAACTTCTTGTTGTTGTTGTTCTCTCATGTGCGATCTTGTTGTTGTTGCTGTTTGTTGTTCTCTGTCCGGTCTATATCATGGTGTTATGTTAGAGTGTTAGGGTGTAACGACAGGCGTCGGTAGGCGTCCACTGCATTTCGAAGAATTAGTGAGCAATTCCATGGAATATCAGAGCTTCTGCGCTATTTCACCTGGGCGTTGAAGCATTAAGAATGGCGTTGGTGAGCGTTGCTACAAGATGACACCTCACACGACGCATTCGAACCAAGGATGGTCCATCTCTACACCAAATACCATCCTTCACTGCCCCAAAATGCCCACTTTCGCTACTACTCCTACTGATGACGTCACCAATGACGTCACAGATGCTATGGACAACCCTCAAATCGAGGTCTGCACGCCGAGAACTACAAGATGACACCCCACACGACGCATTCGGACTGAGGATGAAGCATCTCTACCCCAAATACATTCCTTCACTGCCCCAAAATGCACACTTTCGCTACTACTCCTACTGATGACGTCACCAGTGACGTCACAGATGCTGTGGACAGCTCTCAAATCGAGGTCTGCACGCCGAGAGCTACAAAATGACACCCCACACGACGCATTCGGACCAAGGATGGTCCCTCTCTATCCCAAACACCTACCTGCACTGCCCCAAAATGTGCACTTTCGCTACTACTCGTACCGATGACGTCACTAATGACGTCACAGATGATGCGAACATCCCTTAAATCGGAATCTACACCCTAAGCGCTACAACATGACACCTCACACGACATTCGGACCAAGGATGGTCCCTCTCTATCCCAAACTACCTGCACTGCCCGAAAATGTCCACTTTCGCTACTACTCGTACCGATGACGTCATCAATGACGTCACAGATGACGCGGACATCCCTCAAATCGGAATGTACACCCCGGGAACTACAAGATGACACCTTCCAGGACGCATTCGGACTAAGGATAGCCCATCTCGACCCCAAATACCTTCATGTACTGCCCGAAAATGTCCACTTTCGCTACTACTCGTACCGATGACGTCACAGATGACGCGGACATCCCTCAAATCGGAATGTACACCCGAGAACTACAAGATGACACCTTCCAGGACGCATTCGAACCGTGAATAGCCCATCTCGACCCCAAATACCTTCCTTCACTGCCCCAAAATGGCCACTTTACTTACTACAACTAACTGCGCATGCGCAGATTAACGCGACATGCATTCAAAAACACACCATTCTGACTCTACCCCACACAAGCTTCACTTTGACACCTCACGCGACCCATTCGAACCGTGATTAGCTCATCTCTAACCCAAACACACCCCTACATAGCACCCAAAATGTCCCCTTTCGCTACTACGGCCAGACTGCGCATGCGCAGACTATTGAACACGGACGAACCATTAGTGTAGTCAAGTGCTCCTCCACGAGCTTCAAAATAAGACCTCACTCGACCCCATTGGACCATGAGTGGCCCACCTAGACTCCAACATGTCCACCCCGTATGGGCCTATACACCCATAGCTATGCAGTATAGGCCTATGGGCCTACCCAGGCCTCGGTGACTTTTTTCAAAAATTTCACCGATTCGCTCCGCAACACTTCCTATCGTGTTCTAAATGACGAGACGAGTAAAGCGAGACCCCACAACCCTACCGCAAATGTATAGAAGTGGGTTTCCCAGTAGGATAAACATTGAACCTATACCCCAGTATGGGTCTATATGGGGCTCGGTGACTTTTTTCAAAAATTTCACCGATTCGCACGGGGCACTTCCTATCATGTTCTAAATGACGAGACGAGTAAACGAGACCTCACAACCCTACCGCAAATGCATAGAAGTACGTTTCCCAGGGGACAAACATCGGTCCTATACCCTCAGTATAGGACTATATGAGGCTATATCGTACTTTTTCAAAAATTTCACCGATTCGCACGGGGACACTTCCTATCATGTTCTAAATGACGAGACGAGTAAAACGAGACCCCACAACCCTACCGCAAATGTATAGAAGTACGTTTCCCAGGGGGACAAACATCGAACCTATACCCCAGTATGGGACTATATGGGGCTCGGTGACTTTTTTCAAAAATATCACCGATTCGCACGGGGACACTTCCTATCATGTTCTAAATGACGAGACGAGTAAAACGAGACCCCACAACCCTACCGCAAATGCATAGAAGTACGTTTCCCAGGGGGACAAACATCGGTCCTATACCCTCAGTATGGGACTATATGAGGCTATATCGTACTTTTTCAAAAATTTCACCGATTCGCACGGGGACACTTCCTATCATGTTCTAAATGACGAGACGAGTAAAACGAGACCTCACAACCCTACCGCAAATGTATAGAAGTACGTTTCCCAGGATGGTGCTATACTACCTCCCCATACCCATATAGGCATTTTCCCGTAATTGGGATAAAGTCAATAGAAACAGCATTTTTCAGGAAAATTTTTACATACACCCACCCTGGAACTAGGGGGAGATAACTCTATTGATAGACAAGCCCCGTTAAGCCCGGCGACCTGTATACCCCTCATACCCCATATAGGCATTTTCCCAGGTTTTTCGATAAAGTCCGTTTTCCGTTTTTTTTTTTTCAGGAAAAATTTTACATGCACCCACCCATGACTGGATGCCCCTTCACATAGGCTTCACATGGATGCCTCATAGAACTCCATCGGCCCATTAGTGGCTCCCCTAGCTCCCAAAACGTCTATTTCCATACCCTTGGGCCACCGCGCATGCGCAGAAGGCCGATATGTCAACCACACCCCCAGCCCATTAGATGCCCATTCATGAATGCTTCACTTTGATACCTCACTCGACCCCATCGGTCCACTAGGGGCTCCCCTAGTTCCAAAACGTCTATTTCCATACCCTTACCAGGCCACCACGCGCATGCAGAAGGTCGTCAATAATCAACCTGCAGTCCATTAGATGCCCCTTCATAATGCTTCACTTTGATACCTCACTCGACCCCATCGGTCCAATAGGGGCTCCCCTAGCTCCAAAAAGGCTATTTTCATACCCTTCGGCCACCGCGCATGCGCAGAAGGCCGATATGTCAACCCCACACCCAGTCCATTAGATGCCCCTTCATGAATGCTTCACTTTGATACCTCACTCGACCCCATCGGTCCACTAGGGGCTCCCCTAGTTCCAAAAAGGCTATTTTCATACCCTTCGGCCACCGCGCATGCGCAGAAGGCCGATATGTCAACCCCTCACCCAGCCCATTAGATGCCCCTTCATGAATGCTTCACTTTGATACCTCACTCGACCCCATCGGTCCACTAGGGGCTCCCCTAGTTCCAAAAAGGCTATTTTCATACCCTTCGGCCACCGCGCATGCGCAGAAGGCCGATATGTCAACCCCTCACTCAGCCCATTAGATGCCCCTTCACATAAGCTTCACTTTGATGCCTCACTCGACCCCATCGGTCCACTAGGGGCTCCCCTAGTTCCAAAAAGGCTATTTTCATACCCTTCGGCCACCGCGCATGCGCAGAAGGCCGATATGTCAACCCCACACCCAGCCCATCAAATGCCCCTTCACGAATGCTTCACTTTGATACCTCACTCGACCCCATCGGTCCACTAGCGGTCCCTACAGATTGCCGAACACTTCCACGAAAACCCACGGTTTTGGGACTACTTTCGGTCCGCGGAGGCAGACCGCATCACCGCCAGACCACATCACCGCGGAGAAATACATGCCCCCAAGGTCACGCCCCATTCACCCAGACCGGAAGTGACGTCATACCTGCGCACAACACTCCTGCGCACACCGCCACAATACCGCCACATTTTTTTTTCTGCGCATGCGCAGTGAGGCGCTACCATACCAATTTACGCCTTCTATACTACTATGAATTGCGGTTTAACTGTTGCTTCAATCGTGAAATTGATTAACACAGCGACACAAATAGACATATATCCACGTAACTTCCACACAGCTGACTCAGCTGTCAGTATCAGTCCCCATTTGAGAGACCACATAAATTCGTCCACTGATATTGGCACGATGCCAACCGAGGAAGGAACATCGTGCCAATATCAGTGGACGGGTTTTTTCAACAAAGAGGAGAAAAGATGTCAAAGTTTATCATATTATTTCAACTCTTCATTATTATCGTTGTTGACAATCAGTTTGAGTAGTGCAATAGAATAGAAATAATGTTTTCACAGGCATGCTCAGTGGTTATTTTATGCACAGTTAGTTTGGGCTTCGCCCTTGCCCTAAAATGTAAACTTTCCAAAACTAACTGTGCGTAAAATAACCATTGAGCACGCCTATGAAAATGATATTTCTTAAATACTATACTGTTCGGTCGAAGTTACCTCCAAAGAATTCACCCTGAATAAATTGAACTTTGAAGGGAAGGTGGGTGCGAGGGTGACTACCACCGTTTCAGCAATATATAAAATGATTTTCAAACTGAAAGAGAGAAACACTTTACCTATCCATGCTGGGGGAGACGGATCGGTGGATTAAGGCATTTGCAGTACTTCTCACCATCTAAAACGTATCACGATTAGGCTTCTCCTTTTTTATCCTTCTCTATGAGTCATAGAATTCTGCTGCACATATGACCTTTGGGGCGAAGATTCATCTGTCTTATATGAAACCATCCACAGTAATGTCAGCGGATAAAAACAAATATACCAAATATACGGAAATACGTTGAAGAAATATATTTGTCAGAAAGGTCAAATCCATGTTTCATATCACACACCCTACTGCGTCTTGAACACACGTTTATTATACCTATGTCATTAAGAAGCAGATTAAAGAGATTTCTTGTTGACACAAGTCAGATAATAGAATCATATATCATATGTTGTAGCCACAAAGGTGAGGTTCTTGTTTATACATGTGTCATTTCAATCTCCAAAGCGGGTCATGCCACAGTGAGCATTCGATAAGAAGATAATTTATTAATTTTCTGACATTTACATCTTACGTGTTAGGTAATGGACTTCACTTCAGAAGTGTAAATTCTAAAGCAAAATACATTGATACTTGCGCTCTTTATGATACTCTCGAAATTAAATCTTCTCTTGCTAAAATGATTAAAAGATCATTCTAGATATGAAGTATGTGAATATATAGTAGCTCACGGAAACAGGGAGCGGAGACAGTAGTTATGGTGGTGTATGTGTGTATGGGGGTGGTAGCGGGGTGAGACGTTGAAATTTAAATAAGTGCACGGTATGTTGTTCAGGTTTTGTTGACACGAGTAAATCTAAAATCGTTCGACCGCTTAAAGCTTAGTCTGGTGATCAGTGACAACTGTCGGAGCATGGAGGCTACTACCATGACTATAGTAGGCTCCATGGTCGGAGAAAAACAGCCGGTGTGAAAAGAAGATGTGTGTTGAAAAATATGATCAGATTTCCGAACTTTGTAATGCTGAAGGTGAGGATTTAATCCATACAGCCGTGACCAACATTTAACACGGAAAGAGGGCAGGAGATAGCGGGGAGAGTGTGGGGGCAGATGAGTCTTTTACACCGCCCCGCCCGTCCTAAACAACCCACCTCAACACCTCGTCCGCTCACCTACATTCTGTGACACAAATCAGAGGTCTGAGACTGACCGTAAATCGATGACGAAGAGACGGTGTGGAGATTGTCTGTTTATTATCCACTTAAAACTCAATAATATACTTACCTCCCATAAACTATCGCCATTAACCTCTGAAGTTTAAAATTCTCATCTCTAGGCGGCTCAATCATAAAACCATGGAACCTAGACTTACGTAGTACAGGTAGTATTATAGTATTGTGGTAGCCTGACCTTTTATTTCGATTTTAAAAGAGTCTCCATCTGCAGCAGGATAGTGGACACATACAGTCTATCTTAATAGACACCATTGTGTGGACAAATACATTTTCAGATTATTCAAATGTATGCCATTTTTGTTTAAATATGAATTTTGAAAATTGAACCAGAGTTAACAAATTCTCATCCAACAAAATTCAGTGTTCGGCCTTTGCTTCTTCCACCCTAGTCAATTTCAATATCTCATGCATCCGTCGTCTAGTTAAGCGTTTTCAGATCGTGACTTCAATCACTGAGACTGAGTTCCTCAACTTACTTTCTTCACTACATTGCATGTACATGTAGTTCAGTCACTCTACGGAACCATAAGGCTGAACTCGTCACGGTATCTCAGTATATAAAAGCCAAATTGAACCAACTACGCATGCTCAGTGGAGCCTTCCGGTGTTATGCGCACTTCCGGTTGCGCACTGCCGGTCGCGCAGGCGTATGGGCTCAATTCACCCTTTCCGATGCGCAACTTCCGGTAACGTAACTTCCGGTCATTGGATGATCAAGTCTGAACATGTGGAAGCGTGTCTGAAGATAAGAGTTGCCTCCGTCAACAGTCTAGAGCTTAATGAGAAACAAAAAACGTAGAGACATTTATGAACAAGTAATAATTGCTCAATATGTTGTCTTCAGGACGTTAATTTTCCAATAAAGATGGAAAAAATAATTACTTCAGAATATGAAGCAAATTTCAGTTCTTTTAGAAGATGTGCTAGCCATACTGCTTTTCGATGATTTTGATTTTCAAATTTTAAGACTGAAGAGGGATAAGCAGAATAGATATCCATCTATTCTCCCAATACAGACAGACTCGACTTCTTTGAGAAAATCCAGGCATTACTTTAACCCTACCTGGCCTGGGGGGGCCATTATGGCCCCCCCTACCAAACTTTCTGCACTATCTCCGGAACGGCAAAAATGGAAAGCTGAAACTCCACGACTTTATAGTCTATCTTATTGGGGTCATTTTGAGCCTATTTGCATAACCCCCCGAGCAGAGGATCATGGGAAAATTCAAGATGGCGGCCACGTGGGGTACCAGAAAAGTGATGTTTTTGCCATATTTCTTCAAATTTCTGCTTTTCCGCGATGAAAAGTGGGCAAAAACTATTTTATTTCATATAACAGTAATATTTACTAATTTATCATGCAGTTTTTGTGGCAAAATCGCAAAAATAAAAAATTCAGAAAATTCGACCGGAAAATCGACCAAAAAATGCCGTTTTTGAAAATGACGTCACTGTGACGTCATCAAAGCGGCCATCTTAGATTTTTTTTACATTTTCTGATAGAGCTTGACCCAGGGGTATAGTGTAATAAGTTTCAGTCTCCTAGCTCAAGGGGTAAGAAAAATAATTAGGGGGCCATTTCGGCCCCCCCCCCCCAGGACTGGACAGGTCCCGAAAAGCCCAGGCCAGATAGGGTTAAGACAGGGATAACCAATATTTCATCATTTGTTGTAATCGGAATCATATCCAATATATTGACTAGCCTGGATACATTTAATTGTTCTATGATTAATCAGCAAAATACCAGACTTGGTGTGACAGAAACGTTAGTTCCCCAGAGACCAGTGCCCGGTCTCCTTTGCTTTATCTGGGTTAGACTCAATTATCCAAGTGACCTTTTTCAGATGTCAGTGTCCGAGCTGGGGAAAATTCATAACAAGCGGACATTCATGTCGGGGATACCATCGTTTCTCTTACACCAGGACAGACTGAGATTCACCTGGCTACAGAAAATTCCTATCAAGCAGTCACACTTGGATTTTCTTCACATGATAAGACAAAAATTGGAATCGAGTTACCGATCAGACCATTCACTATGTCTAATGTCACTGAAACCTGATGATTTTAAAAGGGTAGGTATTTCTGGAAAGTTAATAAATCATTAATTAAAGACAAAGACTATGTTCAGTTGGTCAAACTACAATTCAGGAAACTATAGGGCAATACTCCAACAAAACACAGGGTCAAGACGAGAGAATAGCCTTTGATATTGACCAACTTCTGCTGAAAATCATTTTGTTTAATATTACAGGAAAGTGTATTTTATATTCAACTCACAAAAACTTTAGGGCAATACCCCAACAAAAACACAGGGTCCAGACGAGGCAATAGCCTTTGATATTAATGACCAACTTCTGCTGAAAATCATTTTGTTTAATATTACAGGAAAGTGTATTTCATGTTCAACTCACAAAAACTTAGGGCAATACCCCAACAAAAACACAGGGTCCAGACGAGGCAATAGCCTTTGATATTAATGACCAACTTCTGCTGTAAATCATTTTGTTTAATATTACAGGAAAGTGTATTCCATATTCAACTCACAAAAAGAAAGAAAGAGAGCACAGGCTAGGTGGTCAGAAATGGGGGAAAACCAACAAATATTATTTAAACTTGGAGCACAGAGCTTATCTCAATAAGACAATAACTAGGATAAAACATACAAATGAAAAGATCCTAAGTCACCAAAGTACCAAGAACTTTCATAGAAAACTGTATTCCAAAACAATTGGTGAGAAACAACGATTGATCAAAAAGCAAACACAATTTTTGAAGGGGGAGTTTTCATCTGACGTAAAGAGTTCCCGATGATAAAAAACAATCCATAAAAACATGGAACTGTATCTAAAACTTTCACTACTTCGAACTGGGTTGAACAGCGGACATAACTGAAGAACAATCTGCATAATATCTATCCGACAATAAAGTACCCAACCTTCAGATCAAACAAGTGACTTGCTGATCTCTAGCACCCAACCTTCAGGTCGACTATCAGCAGACTTCTAATTTCCCCGATAACATCTGTTCGACAATAAAGTACCCAATCCTAGATCAAAGAAGTGATTGACTGATCGCTAACACCCAACCCTCAGGTCAATTACCAGCAGACCTCTAATTCCCTCAAGAAGACCCAAAGGATTACAAGCGTCTAATCCGTCATCCATAATTCAGCCGTCGTCCATTAGAGAATATCCGCGTCCATAATCCAAAGACCTATCCCATATTCCATATAACAGTATTAGCACCAAATTCAAAAAGACAATCATAGTATACATAAACATAGGTTTATTTCCTGCAAGAGAGAAGCGGTCAACAGTTTTCAATGATGCCGGCAAGACATCATGATGTTCCAAAAATATCAAATCCGTATCGCTGATCAGTATTCTTAATCCATAATATTCGTTGGAAAGTCGTCATCTAAAGAATGATGTATCTCAGTCACGCTTTGATTGTGACTGTTCATGTGAGTACCATGAGGATCTTGAAGTACATGCGTTCATACGGCCCCTAGCCCCGGGTTAAGCGGAATTAGACACAAGTTACGAAACGTAGCGCCATAGATCTTGCACGCTACGTTCGTATTTTTTTATCAGCATGCGATATGTATCGCCAAATTTGAGAAACTTTGAGTGGAGGCGCTTGGTGGAATAGCCCTGTTTTATAAGTTTCTGCAACAATGTTTTGTGACGTTGATTAAAATCGTCACATTTAACACAGGATCTAGCAAATGCTACTAAGCGAGATATGTATACGCCATATGCAGGTCCCACTGGAATATTACTGTCCAGAAAGGGATAGTTTACGATATCGAAATTGTAATCATCTCTTTTGTCATAAAGTCGACGCGAGAGAATGCCCGCTTCATTTTTATAGAGATATAGATCTAAATATGATGTGCCTGTAGAGCTGTCTGTAGTTTCCTTCAAATCCAGTGAAGGTGGATATATATCCTTCACTGCGTCATTTATATAGCGATTATCCACAGCGAGAAGATCGTCTATATAGCGTTTGGTGAATGAGAAGGAACGGGCTTTGAATGGATCGGTTTTTGAAAGCGCCTGCATATAGTCATATTCATAAGAGAACAGATACAGGTCAGCCAACAGGGGTGCACAATTAGTACCCATTGGAATACCTATATGCTGCTGATATATTGTGTTGCCAAATTTCACATAGATATTTTTAATGAGAAATTCAAGCAACTCTATAAACAAAGAAACATCCCATGAATGATATCTCTTGTATGTAGTAGAGCTAAAGAATGCTTTATGACTTCCGACATTAATATATCTACGATCAGTTTTCTTGAACACAGATACTATTAATGAACTTAGACGGTCAATAAGGTCCTGATGAGGGATTATAGTATAGGGAGTCGAGAAATCCCATGTGGATACATGTCTGTACGGTATGTAACCTTTAGCATCAAGTTCTTCCGTAAGACATTTTGAGTTTTTCAATATCCACATACATTCAACGCCAGAGTGCTTAGAAATAGTGGCGCAATACCTTTCCCAAAATGCTTTTACCTCCTGAAGGGCCCTCGTCAATAGGGTTGAAAGAAGCTTGGTGGTGCAGCTTCTAGAACCAGCTATGAATCTAGCTTTGTATGGTGATTTATGCATTTTGGGAGTCCAGTATATTTTTGGTATGTCGTTATGATTGGTTGGAAGACAAATACCTCTTTCCCTGAGAAACTTTTTGTGATTGTTAAATAAATCTTCCAGAGTAAATGCAGTTTGGGAGTAAGTAGACGTATTTGATGAAGATATGTCTACACTCAATTCTTTAACCAGCACCTGGTAATAGTAATATTTACATATGAATATTATATTATTCGGAGATTTGTCTGCTGGGACTATGACGAACTGGCGAACTGGCCCAATTGAGGGCTTGCCCAATTTTATAACCAGTCAGCCCTCCTAAATTGAAAGACTGGCTACACTATACAGCCTGTCTGCCAGACTCTCCTAACTAGAGGAACTGACTATATTAGACATCTCATCAAGAATAGTCTGACTGAGGCAATAACTGCCAGATTGTCAGTCTCTCATAAGTTGAGAGACTGGCTAGCGTACATTGTCCGACTAAAGCAGTAATTTCCTGTCAGTCCGTCATACATTGTGGGACTACCCATATAGCTTTAGGCTTCAGGAAACCGGTATTCTCTGTAATGCACCAACAGAGACACACGCATGAAGAATCAACGCATGCAAATCACCCGTGCACAAGGCGCTGCTAACACGTCAACCCAGGATGTGGATGAAGCTGCAGGACCAGACGGAACATCGGAATCCATTGAGTTGAAGTGCACTGCTAATGTTACCGCATTGCCAGTGATCAGTTAGCCAGAGTCTGAATAAACGTATACAAAATAATCCCCGAATTTTATCAGACATAATGCTTCAATAATCACTTAACCAGGTAAGGCCAAGACATACCTGGTAACTGACTATTATTTCAAACCCTGATTACACATTACGGGTCGCGAAACCGGGATGACAAACGCCGGTGTATATCTCACCAGGGCCTCCATGGTGAAGGCAGAAGTAGAGTTGTGGCCATAAACTCCTTGACCCCGTGTTTCCAACATGGATTGCCCCGCCACTCTCTCTCCCCTTGTTAACCCACAGATAAATTTACCCCAACCCACTCAACTACTCACACTTTCACCCAATGGCATTCTCCTAACCTCCCTAAACATATGAAGCTATTTCTATCACACCGCTACTCAACACACACTGCACATTTTCCAACATACATCGAACATTCTCTCCAACACACCGACTGTTCTAAAATAGGTACACACACCACACTCTACTCAACACTCAATCTGCCAAAAATGATCACCATTGTAAAATAGGCCCACACAGCAAAAATCAACCAACGCGCCAATACCCAACATCCCACATCATTATTCAACATCCACACATGTCACAGATTTCTTGCCAGATATTTTATCGTTTTTTTCGCTTTCCTCCCAAACCAAAAACAACCTACACAACATCAAACCAAAATGCCACATCACCTACATCAGACATCACAAAGACCAAAATCGACTCAAACAGTGTGCTAGCTGGCACCACATACCAATGCCCACTGTCAATCTGCGTTGCTTCCTAACATTGTCAATGCTAAAAGAAAACTAAACTAAGGTACCGTTCAAACCTGTTATCATGCATTAGAATTTCACTGCAGGAATCCTCGTGTTCCCAATGACCAGGGCCTTCTTTCTAAAATCAGCAACACTGCAATAAGCGGATAGAAAGTCCGAGCCTAGCAACAGATCCTGAACCAGAGGGGCTACAGCCATGTCTCCGAAACAATTAAAATCTGCAACAGAAAGTGAACCTGTCGAGCTAACATCTCCATACTGGCCATACCCTGAAATGCACCAGTTAGCTTAACCTGACTGTGACCTGAGCAGCAGTATCCAATATAACAGTCACTGGAACTGACTTGATCTTGACCGGGACTGCCATTACCCCCTCCAGGGCATGGGACACTGCAACGCATCTAATGGCAGCAGTCAAACCTACGTCACCCGACGAGGCAGGCCCAAAATGTTCACCTGTGGTAACCCACCCATCAAGATCACTGCGACCGGGGCAACTTATACTTAAGTGTCCTAATTGACGACAAATATTACACCGTACCTGGGGACATCGGAAACTGCTATGCCCAAACGTTTAACAGTTAACTCTGTTAATAGGGGCATCACGGGGTACAGATAGCTTAGGAGAGGTAACAAGTCTCAAAGGAGACTCACCCCGACCCTCCCGTAAAATATTATCACCCACAGTTTCCGTGGAAACTAGGCGGACCCCTGCTACATTCAAAGCTTGGTGATTGTCAGTGAGGAGTTCACATGTGACAACGCATCCTGGATAGTTTTAGGGTCTCTTGTCATAGCAATCAAAACTACAGTCTGTGGCTCATGACAACCTCTCAAAAATTGCTCCACTGCTACCGATTCAACTAGCTCACATGAAGCCCCCGTATACCCTTTCATTGCTAAACAGAAAAATCAGCTAAAGTTTCATCGGCCTTTCGTTCCTCCACCTGCAAACGACGTCGGATCTTTCGAGAAGGCTCGAGATCGCCATACCTTTTGTCTGAGACCTCAAGCAACTCATCTAAAGAATTAAAATTTGCTTTCGGTAAGAAGGAGTAATACTCGATGGCCTTGCCATGAATGCGCGCAGTCAATAATACTGTTACGTGGAAAATGGAATAGATCTTTGGATTATGGACGCGGATATTCTCTAATGGACGACGGCTGGATTATGAATGACGGACTAGACGCTTGTAATTAGAGACTTTGCCTTACATCACTTCCAAATTTCGATCTCCTATTCGAATTTAATTTCCGGAAATGGGCGGCTACTACTACGTCTAGAATGTGACATTGACGGGCTAAGTCCACGTGATGTTAAGGGTCTACGGCTACGGCTGGTAGAGCACTACGGAGAAGTTGACGCGATCTCCAAGTCGCTTTACGTTACCCGATAGGTCGCGATACGTTTGACCGATAGGTCGCGAAACGTTTGACCCAAATATATTATATCCCCTGTCCGCTTCACAAAAAGCGAAGAGAGGAACAGATGGGTGTAAAACCGTCCGGCGAAGCCCGTTCCCCAGATGTTATCTTCCACACCAGTGTGCCTCGCAATGACCACATCCTTATACCCATGCCCAGGTGCATGCTGGGTACCCTCACCAGCATTGCATTCCCTACCCCAAACTGACCGTATACAAACGTTTCTGCTCAACGTTACCCGGCGACAGCCTAACGGCACCACCACCGGTCTGCACTGAGCTAGCGTCCGCCCCCTTAATATGGATGGCCTGTTTACCTGGCCTTGCATGGCGTCCATCAGCAATCGGAGCTGTTCACTTATGCTAGTTACCTGTGCAGACAATTGCTGTTCGAAAATTCCGAATTGCACTCCCACCAGTGCTCCAGTTTACAAACCGTATGAATGTATTGTGTCAAGTTGGTTAGACGCCAGCTGACCAATCCTGTCAAGTTCTGAGAGCGTCTCTCAACAACAGATCCCCTTTTCTATCTCAGTTCGCAATCCCCCTACGTATTCTTTAATTAATTCCGAAACATACTCGGGGCACCAGGAAACTTCTACCCCAGTAATAGGGGAATTCTCCATCAAGGGAAATATATGTGCCGAACTGAAATGAGTGGCAAGCATAAAATCTTGAAAATGTAAGACCCGACACCCAGTCTGGCACCTAACAATCGCCGCGGTCAACTTGACAGAAACCACTGTGCACAATAAACTCAGTTTTTGTAACCCTACTCATACAAGCATTTTTTCTAAACAGAATTCACTTACTGAAAGATTTCTTACAAATATTTTAGGTTGGCGTGATTTTTTTAAAAAGACATTTTTATGTGGTTTAGTGTCAACATGCGGTACACATGATTAAAAAATAATAGGTTTCTATATACATTAGGCTGAATTGCTGTTTGTCATAACTTAAGTTTTGAAATTGAACTCGTAGTGCCCATTATATTAATATTTAATGTAATTAGTGAAGCGATTATTGCGTCTTTTTCGGTTAGGATGTAGTGATATTTGATATAAAGGGCATTGTTATCTGTTCTCTTGCGATCATGTTGATATAGTTTAGGTATGGATAATGCATCAAAAAAACTGAAATAAAATATCAACTATAAAACAAAAATATGAATAGAGTTTGAGCTTGACGTAGCAAAAAACAAATTGGCGGTTTTAACGATCGTCCGGGAAACACAACGTGGACCGATAATGATACTGCCTCTGTAGTATTATAATATGGTATACGATTACCAAACTACCCTTGTAATATCATAATATGGTATACGATAACGTGCCACCCATGTAGTCATATACTACGGTATACATCTATAGCCTGCATCAGGGAATAGCAGCGGGTCCCTCTGGTAGGCGCTGCATTGGGTCCCTCCGATCAGTATAAAGACCGCCATATTGTTTGTTGTAAGGACAAGCTCAGACTTTCCCTAGATATCTGTAAATATCTTTGATAGCAACTTCCGGTCACCGGACGTCCTGTAAACATGTTTGAACATGTTGTGGCAAGTTTGAACATGTCGGAGGACATCTGAGCCTGGCCTAGCAAAAACAAATTGCTGATTTGAACGATCGTTCGGGCAACACAACATTTGGTTAATGATACTAACTCTGTAGTATATAATATGATATACGATAACATATACTTATAGTCTGTACCAGGAATAGCAAATGAAAATGGCGGTGTCATCTTCGGGTTTGTATCAGGTCGACAGTCATTCTCTTTTTTTTTGCCCCAACATATAAAGACTGCCCATAACGTGCCGGTGGATGAAGAATGGCTAGCCAGATCCTGAATTGTGGTCAAATAGAAGGCGAGTCTCTGATTGGTTGGTGGAGTCAAATCTGAATAGAATTACAGTGGCTTGGGCCCCTAATTTCTGCACCTAATTCATCTTTTTGTCATTCACATATCTTCAAATAACACCTAGACAAGTCTCTGTATTAAACCAAAGAAAATTGCTAGAAAATACAGGTGTATGAACTCCAGTGTGGGGATTAAAAGTGCATTGTCTCATTTCCAGTTCGACAAAAACCCCAGCGACTTGATCTCCTTGCAGAAAACACCGTCGCGTTCAAGCAATTTGTGCAGCGCAGTGAATAATGAAGAGGAGCCGAACTTGCCGATTTGCTGCCGAGCTTGTCGAATTGGGAGTGTCAAATCTGCCGAGAGTGGAAGATTGACGATCCGTCCAAGGGGAGACGATCCTGCCGAGGTGGACTTATCTGCAGACTCGGAGAGGCTCGGAGAGTGCCGAATCTGTCGAGGGTCGCGGATAGACAAACCTTACAGTCAAAGTCGAAGTTATTCAGGTACGCTTTTATTGTACACACGTTATTTATTTTATTTGTTCTTCATCTCTGTTTAATAAGTATATATATTTATCTGTTTATCTATCTAGTCACTCATTTATCCTCTCCCAAGTCCGTTAACCAAATGTACCAATTGCAGAGGGGGGGGGAGAGAGAGAGAGAGAGAGAGAGAGAGAGAGAGAGAGTTTAACGTCGCGTTCAGCAATATTCCAGAGTTTAATGTGGCGTTCAGCAATATTCCAGCTATATAACGACAACAAACGATATTCTAAGAATTCCATCAAAAACAAGTTAATAACTTAGTAATCTAGAAGTAATCAACACAACACAATAAGACATGTACATACATTAGAATTTATACAACAAATCGATTTCTCTCAAACAACCTAAAATACAATCTTCTCCTATCCGATTAAAAAGATTTGCTAAAGTAGCTGCTGGACATAAAGAATCTCTTACAATCTTAAAATCTATATAGTCGATGAGAATATGTTACACTGTGAGATCTTTGTGGCATGGGGTGAACCTTGGGGCTGGTTCTTTTTTCGTAAATGTTCGTGAGTTAATCGTGTATGATCGATTGTACATCGCCTGAGAACTATCTGTATAGACCAAATTCTTGTGTATACATGAGCTGGCTCGTGTCTACCTTTTCATATTTCGTCAGTGTAATATCTACTTCTGGTTTAGCCAACTGCCATGATGAACATGAAGAGCGTGTTAGGTAAAATTTGACTAAGATTGATACCAGCTGCTACAACGTGTGGTTTCATACGAATTCCAAGAGGTGGAATAATGAAGGGTTTCTTTGAATCGAAATCTACGTACTGAGGGTTGAAAACGCATTTATAGGCAGGATTCGAGTGATTTGATCCCAATTTTGTGATACATTGCAGTGATAGTTTAATTCTTCGAAGTTCTAAACGAAATTCTTCTGCTTCGACATATAAGCTTTTTTAGGGGATACTCTGAACGCTCCAAGGCAAAGTCTTAGTCTTTCAAGGAGAATAAGATCTAGCTTTGCCAAGTTTGACTTGCTTGCACCGTTGCAAACAATAGAGCCATAATAAAGTTTTGAACGAACAAGTGATCGATATAATTGGAGAAGCGTTTGTTGATCTCCTCCCCACTTATAGCTGGTAACTACCTTCAACAAATCAAGAGCTTTCCCAGAATGTATATACAATAATAACGTTAATCGGTGGTCAAACAATATTCCTAAGAATTTGATCTCTTTTACCACTTTGATCTCAGTTCCATCTAATGTAAGTACTGGATGTTTATGCTGGAAATACTTTCTGCAAAAGTGTATACAATTTGTCTCAGCTCTGAAGAATTTGAAGCCATTTTCTGGACACCATTTCTGAATTCTATTTAGACACAGTTGTAATGTTCTCTCAATATTGTGTATACCTTTTCCACTACACGATATGTTGAAATCGTCCACAAAGGGTGAACCATCATTTGACTTACTCAAAACTGCAGCTAAGCTGTTGATCTTGATGCTAAATAGAGTAGTAAACAAAATACTGCCCTGTGGGACATCCTATCTTGATCGAAATGATCAGACATGGTTGTACCCAGCCGAATTGTCTATCATTCAAAAATTCGGATATAAAAATGGGTAAACGGCCCTTTAATGCCATAGTATGAAGGTCTTTTAAAATCCAGTATTTCCATGGAAACCACATGTTCATTCTTGTCGAAAGCATTCTTGACATAGGAATCTAAATCTGGCTAAATTGCCAATGCTACTTTTATTTTTACGGAAACCAGCTTGAATATCAGCAAGTTTCTTTTCAGTTTCTAGGTACCAAACAAGGCGATCATTTATTATGCGTTCCATTGTTTTACAAACAAAGGTAGTCAATGAAATCGTACGATAATTATCAAAGTTTGAACTGATTACGGATATGCTTTGGTACTGGTATAACAATGGCATTATGCCATCCAAAGTCTGTTGAATATGCGTAATATGATTTCTAGAGAAGATTCGGGTAGATGTCTCAGAAGTCGATAACGAATATTATCAGGGCCTGCAGCAGAATGGTTAGTTTTCAAGAGAGAAGCATGGAGTTCCTAAATTGTAAACAACGCGTTATAGCCTTCACGTTTATTGCAGGAAAATTTTATTTCATTTTTCTCCATTCTTTTTTGGAATTTGAAATTTAGGTACATAATTATCTGAAGAAGAATTTTTGGCAATTGTTTCGCCTAGTTTATTTGCAATTTCTACTCTGTCAGTTATCACCTGGTTTCAATTGTTGATTTGAATATTGGACTTGGAGCTTTTTGCCATTTATTCTTTGGATCATTTTCAAACTTTTGTTATAGGAGTATGTGTATTGATCCTAGATTTTTTTTCCAAGAATTATGTTTGTTCTGTCTCTATGAGCTTTAGCGCTAGTAACTCTGAGAACTTTAAATTTTCAGAAATAGGATGTGGGCGGAAACACAGTTCAGCTTTCTCCCTACATTATCTTGCTCCATTGCAGTCATCATTAAACTATGTTTTTTTAATATGTGCAACCTCTGAAGGTGTAGGTATTGTTTGGTTAGAAGTTTCAATCAGCATATCTGAGAATAACTGCATGGGATCTGGAACATCATCGAAAGAGACTGCTTGCAGTTTTTGCGAGCAAAACGTTTCAAAATCTAGGCAATTTGCTTTCTTAAAATTATACCTTGTTAAAGGGGAGTCATCAGATGAATGAACCGCTTTTAGAATAGTGGGAAAGTAATCACTTTCACAAATGTCATCATGAACAGACCAAGTAAATTCTTCGAGGATAAGAAGGTTGCTGAATAGCTTTCATGAGCTGAGGACAAGTGCGTATACGAACCATCATTAAAATAAATAAAAAATTATTTGATATAAAATCTTCAAGAATTTTGAAGAAGAATATCTTCATTATCCCAGAGGATATTACGACCGTTAAAATCATCAATAAACAAGGTTTCGGGAGCTGATCGTGAAGATTCTGAACTTCACAAAGACGGAGACATCCAGAAGAAGGTTTTTACAGGTAAATCAGAATTCAGGGTAATACGAACTGTCACAGCTTGTAAGTCTGTCACTAAACCAACAGGACTGTGTAAAATACCCATTTTAATCATTAGCGAAGAGCCACCTGTAGCCTTTCCATGCTCTTCTAAAGCGTAGGAATGATAAGGTCTGGCGAAATTTAAAATTATCTTTATCTGCTTTCTTCTGAAAGGTCTCATTCAGACAAAAAGCATTATCTTGAGTGAAGACTTCAAGTTCATTTAACTTTGGCCAAACTCCTCTGCAATTCCACTGAATGATAGTTGATGACTGTGGCATTTTTACGAAACTGTCCAAGCTAAGAAATAGAAATAGAATGTTAACTTCGCCATTATGTACGTTTTGTTTTAGGTAATTCTTTTTGAACTTTCTTTTCATTTTTATTTTCTTCTCTCTCTTCTTTGTAAGTTTTTTTCTTATAAATGTCTTGTTCTCCCTTATGTCCCAAAAAGACATTTGACCTTTGGTTCAAAAGAGACTCGCAAGTCTCTGAAGGGCCGTTCATTGCATCCACCAAACTCATCATCAGAGAGCATAGATGAATCGCCGGTAGGAGTGGAGGTAGCAGGTCTGTTGTCAGCTTCTTGTTGGTTGCAACAGCTAAGGGATTCTCCTTTTCTTTCTGCTGGTTCGGGGTAGGTATTTTTCTAGAAGACTTGATTACTATCGTCATCTGTGAATTTTTGTTATTATTTCTTCACTTGGTGTAAAGTTCAACTTTCACCCGAGTGAATATGATTAACGTGTGAATCACCATGTTGCATAGGTGTATCCCGATTTGATACATGACTGGCACATGTCAAGTCTGTTTTGTCTAATTCAGAAACATCTCTCTGAATCACCTGGACCGGAGTCGATGTCGAGTGTTTGAGCTGATCTGTCATCACAGCTCCCGAGCTAGCGTATCTAATTCCGCTTAAGCCGGTGCTAGGGACCGTGTGGATACTTCCTATTCTCCACATGATCAGCTGCAATAAAAGCGCGACTGAGATACTAAGGTTACGTTCGAGAATCCATCGTATTCTCGGTACTGAATGTGAGGTGCCGAGAGAAGCTTTCCTGTGGAGTCATATGGTTGCTTTTTAGTCGCCAGTTTGTCCGCGCTCTTGCATATCGCTCAACATTTGACTATATTGTCAATATAGGCCTGGTATAACATGTACTTAGCACACTTCGATATACACAAACTAAAATGTGCAAATCAAACTCTAGCTAAACCGAACGAAAAACGAGCCAACCTTGAACTAAACCAAACATGACTAGAAAATATCTACACTAACAGAATATGAAATATTCATAGACAGTGTACAGAGAAAGAAAGAGTGATAGGGAATACTATCCGTCAACCCTCTCAGTCATAAAGACCGAGAAGGCAGTAATAGCGGACCTCTGTTTTCTCGAACTGGGATGAACTGACAGAGACAAAAAAAATGCCTTGAACAGAGAAAATCTGAGAAATAATTTCAAAATTTCACAATAAAAGCGTTCACCAAAAGTGTTCACCAAATATAACCAAAAAAAACAGAACTAAGATCAACTGAAATCCACAATTCGACAAATTTCTCGAAGCGAAGCGCATGCACTCCCAACCCCCAATCTCACTACATCCGGGCTCCGTACAATTGCGCATCCTATATACTAACAGGGATGAATGGAAACGGTAAATGATACAGTAGCATAGACAATTTTGCCTAGAACAAAATACTGATTCGTATATTTATATCTGCTCCAAAACTGATATGAATCCACACAAAGAAAGCAAAGGCTACAGAAAATCTACTTATATCTTTCAGGAAAAGCATGATGAAAGTAATAATTGCCGAGAGCAGCTACATTCATAGCAGTATCATTCGAAATTCGTTGCTTTGGCATTGGAAGAGCCAGAGACACTAAGAAATTCCGTAAAAGTGAAAAATCTCTCATTGAACACAAAGCACGACCGGCGAATTTCTTAAGAAAAGTGTCTGCCATTTCCATTGGCATTGTGGACTACGCGAATGTACTAAAAATAAAATTCCAGAAGTTTTAGGATCTTCATCAGTCCGTTGATTGAAAATTCAGAAAACATCACAAAATTTCAAACATCAACGTGCTATAAAAACCAATAATAAGGTCACGTTTTAGAGACACAGAGGCCTGATCCACATTCAAAAGGAAATCAAAGGACGGAGTAAATCTCCAACATGTAGGCCAGAAACTTTTGTACGAGTCTATGGAGCGGGCCCTTGGAGTAGCCGTGACCCACTAGCGCCACCACCACACGGAATAATAACCACCAGACCCCGACTCACATCACTAAGACAGCATCGAACCCCAAGTGGACCTACCTGACCAAACAGCAGGCATTTTAGCGAAATCCTGAAACAAAAACCTGACCATAAACATAAGAAGTGGTTTTACATAAAAGCAAACCAAACCTGACGAGGTTGCCGGTCCTGCAGCAGATGACTATAAACATCTTCCGCACATCACTATAAGCCACACATACAGACATACAGCCCTCTATTTTCATTATTCATATTTGTAAATGTCTTCTATCTGTATTACCTACAACTGAGCGCTGTCCAGCTTTAGAGACACAGACCGCTCTGCGATAGAGAGTCGACATGTGTTTTGATTAACACTTGTTGTCCCCCGCCGCAACGCGGCCGGGGACTTTAAAATGGTTCTTGCTTCTATGTGTCCGTGCATGCACGGACATGTCTGTGCAAATATTTCGTAAGCAATAACTTCTAAATGCTTTGTCGGATTCCTCCGAAATTTGGCATCTACATTCTTTGCGACAAGACGTCTCTTGGTATTACGTTTCAGCAAGATCTGCCTGTAGGTGGCGCCACTGGGGTCTTGCTTCTATGTGTCCGTGCATGCACGGACATGTCCGTGCAAATACTTCGTAAGCAATAACTTCTAAATGCTTTGTCGGATTCCTCCGAAATTTGGCATCTGCATTCTTTGCGACAAGACGTCTCTTGGTATTACGTTTCAGCAAGATCCGCCTGTAGGTGGCGCCATTGGGGTCTTGCTTCTATGTGTCCGTGCACGGACATGTCCGTGCAAATACTTCGTAAGCAATAACTTCTAAATGCTTTGTCGGATTCCTCCGAAATTTGGCATCTGCATTCTTTGCGACAAGACGTCGTTGATATTACGTTTCAGCAAGATCCGCCTGTAGGTGGCGCCACTGGGTCTTGTTCCAATCTTTAGTGCATGTCCGTGGATGTTCGTGCAAATGCTTCATAAGCGATTATTCCTAAATGCTTTGTCGGATTCCTCCGAAATTTGGCATCTGCATTCTTTGCGACAAGACGTCTGTTGGTATCACGTTTCAGCAAGATCCGCCTGTAGGTGGCGCCACTGGGTCTTGTTCCAATATTTAGTGCATGTCCGTGCAAATACTGCGTAAGCGATAACTCCTAAATGCTTTGTCGGATTCCTCCGAAATTTGGCATCTGCATTCTTTGCGACAAGACGTCGCTGGTATTACGTTTCAGCAAGATCCGCCTGTAGGTGGCGCCACTGGGTCTTGTTCCAATCTTTAATGCATGTCCGTTCATGTTTGTTCAATCCTTCGGAAGCGATAACTTTCGAACAATTTGTCGGATTTCTTCGAAATTTGGTAAATGCATTCCCTGCGACAAAACACCGTTGGTGATGCGTTTCAGCAAAATCCACCCGGAGGTGGCGCCACTAGAGCTGCAAGTGATAACTTAGAAACACTTGGTCGAATTTCTTTGAAATATCCTACATATGTACCTTTCTGGGTAACATGAGAAACGTTGCGGCTCATCGGATTCTTCTCAAATTTGGCATGCATTTACCATGCCAGGAGCTGTTGCTTGGGATTGCCTTTCGCTCACTTGCACTCACAGGTGGCGCCACCTGGTGGCAACATCACAAATTCGTTTCCGGGTAATAACTTGAGAACTGACCATCGGATTCTTCTCAAATTTTGTATGAATGTACCGTGACATAAGATGTCGCTTGATAATGCATTCCACTGACTTGCGCCTAGAGGTGGCGTCACCTGGTGTCAAAATCTAAATTTGGTTTCTGGGCAATAACTTGAGGACCCTCATCGGATTCTTCTCAAATTTGGTATGCAGATGTCCCCACGATACCATGTTCCTTGGGATTGTATTTTTCCCGCTTCTGCCTACAGGTGGCGTCTCCTGGTGGAAAAATTTGTTTCCGGGCAATAATTTGGCAACTGCTCATCAGATTATTCTCAAATTTTGTATTCATATGTGACCCGCCCCAAATAACATGAACACCGGTGGGCATCTAGTACCGGCAATAACTTGAGGACCCCTCTTCAGAGTCTCAAAGTTCATATGCCGATACCATTACAAGCGTCTAGTCCGTCATTCATAATCCAGCCGTCGTCCATTAGAGAATATCCGCGTCCATAATCCAAAGACCTATTCCATTTCCATATAACAGTATTAGCACCAAATTCAAAAAGACAAAAGTATACATAAACATAGGCTTGTTTCCTGCAAGAGAGAAGCGGTCGACATGAGATGTCATTTGGGATTGTGTTTTGCCTGCTTGCACCTACAGGTGGCGACTCCTTGTGGCAAAGTCTAAATTTAGTTTCTGGGCAATAGGTTGAGGATGCCTTCATATTCTTGTCAAATTTAGTTTGCAGATAATATGCCATGAGTTGTCTCTTGGGGTTGCATTTCGGTTACATAATTTTCATGCTACATGGTAAAGAAAATATATTACAGTAGCAATCAACATTCAGTCAGCCATTCGGAGTTGATCTCAAAACCTGGGAAGGTGGAAAGACCCCTCTGCTTCTTACGCCTGTGAAGTAGCTGTTGCCATCCTCATGAATATCTTCTGAAACCGACAGCGCTTATAAATATTGCTGCCGTTTTGGCGGGGGACCTAGCACCCTCTGGCTGCTTGTTTGTATATCAAATTAAAACTTGTGATTTGGTTCATTCACAGCTCAACTTAATGGAACTACTTTGAGCTTATTTACATAATATCCTGTACAAAGAGTAGATTCATTATGTGTAAATTCAATATGGCGTCCATGCGGATCTACAGAAAAACCTTGCCCACCAAATAATCCACAGTCGCCAAATCTGTGGCATTTGTCTTTCCCTTTTTCACACATTCATCATCTTTCAGCTATCCTGGGTTATCAACATTATATTTCAAAAAACCACGGGCAAATTCAAAATGGCGGCTATCATGTGTTATCTGAAATTAATGCATCTTTTTCCAGTATGAATTGCTTTCTACTCCGGATGATATATTTCGCACAGTTGAGCTCATTCATACCAGCGTCAGACATGTCAGGCTCAATATGAACTTTCCATGAAGACAACAAGGAAAATTCACAATGGGCATTAGAGGTAATCAGATATTCATGTTTCCCTTCGAATTCCAGTACATTTCCACCGTAAAAAGCACATTAGTTGCGTTGCAGCTGCTTTACTCCAGTGCTTATCATTCCGATGCATTTGTTCTCGGCCATGCGTAGCAGCACCAGCAAATTCAAAATGACAGTCGTGAAAGCCAAGTGCCAAATCAGCATCAATAGACAAGAATATTGACAGACATATATCCAGTAAAATAAAATAGTACTAATCAAACATTTTTTCATATATTGAGCTCTAAATCTCTGCACTGAAGAAGCACTACGGCATTCAGGTTTTAGTGAATTCCACAAAACTGAACCAGAGTATGACAGCATGCGATATGCATCGCCAAAATCGAGAAACTTTGAGTGGAGGCGCTCGGTGGTATAGCCCTGTTTCATAAGTTTCTGCAACAATGTTTTGTGACGTTGATTAAAATCGTCACATTCAACGCAGGATCTAGCAAATGCTACTAGTCGACGAGAGAGAAGGTCCGCTTCATTAGTTTTGAGTTACAGGTCTGTAGTTTCCTTCAAATCCAGGGTAAGGCGGATATATATCCTTCACTGTCATTTATATACTGATTATCCACAGCGAGCCTATATAGCTTATGGTGAATGAGAAGGAACATGCTTTGAATGGATCGGTTTCTGAAAGCGCCTGCATATAGTCATATTCATAAAAGAACAGATATAGGTCAGCCAACAGGGGTGCACAATTAGTACCCATTGGAATACCTATATGCTGTTGATATATTTATTGTGTTGCCAAATTTCACAGAGGGAGTATGGGCGACCAAATCAATCAACCGTGACAAGCCCAGAAGAAGAATTGCAAGCGCCTGGTCCGTCATTCATAATCCAGCCGTCGACATCGGGTATTACAGTCTTTTGTGTTAAATGCCGTCATTCACATCTGACGACGATACAGCTCACCAATCTCCAATGTACGAGCTGTCACAGCGAAACAGCTCACCAATTACCAGTATACGAGTTGTCAGAGCATTTCCATCATAGCTCTCTAGATTTGTATCTAATACCGATTATGCCGGTGCTAGGGGCCATGTGGTCATATCATCCAAGTTACCACATGAACAGGTACAATAAAAGCGTACCTGAGATACAACACATATCACGAATCGTTAGATTCCTGGAATGTGCTTTAGAATAGGTTAACCAGAAGACTATTCTGTGAAGTCATGTGACGCAGTCAGTATGTCGGCACCTCTTCCCACTTCCCTTATATGTGTTGTAATTAGAGAATATCCGCGTCCATAATCCAAAGACCTATTCCATATTCCATATAACAGTATTAGCACCAAATTCAAAAAGACAATCATAGTATACATAAACATAGGCTTGTTTCCTGCAAGAGAGAAGAGGTCAACAGTTTTCAATGATGCCGGCAAGACATCATGATGTTCCAGAAATATCAAATCCGTATCGCTGATCAGTATTCTTAATCCATAATATTCGTTGTAGAGAATGATGTATCTCAGTCACGCTTTGATTGTGACTGTTCATATGAGTACCATGAGGATCTTTAAGTACATGGGTTCATACGCCCCCTAGCCCTGGGTTGAGCGAAATTAGAGACAAGTTACGAAAGTAGCTCTATAAACAATGAAACATCCCATGAATGATATCTCTTGTATGTAGTAGAGCTAAAGAATGCTTTGTGGTTCCGACATTAATATATCTGTGATCAGTTTTTTTGAACACAGATACTATTAATGAACTTAAACGGCCAATAAGGTCCTGATGACGGATTGTAGTATGGCGAGTCGATAAATCCCTTGTTGCAGTACGGTATGTGACCTTTAGCATTATGTTCTTCCGTAAGACATTTTGAGTTTTCCAGTATCCACATAGATTCAACCCAAGAGTTTATTAGAAATCGTGGCGCAATACCTTTCCCAAAATGCTTTTACCTCTTGAAGGAGCCCTCGTCAACAGGGTTGCAAGAAGCTTGGTGGGAAAGTCATCCGATATGCCGTTTTACTTGCATTTTTCTTTTCATTATGTTCATTTTCATCTGAAAACAGACTTTTCTCCTGATTGGGTTGCTTAACACCACAGTTTTTTATTCCATGCTCATTTTGAGATTATGATGTTATATTTTGGAAAAAATGGCAGCCATGCGGATAATTCGTTTTGTTCTTTTTGTATTCTTTTTGTCTTTTTGTGGTCAACACTATGTTGGCAAGCCCACCCAAAGAAATTTTATGGTGAATGGTCACAGAAAATCCGTTAGGAAAAAGCAATTGCTTATAGGTAAGCACTTTCATGAACCCGACCATGGCTGGGACAACTTTAGTATTCAGATCATAGACGTCGTCTATCCATCTACCAAGGATTCCTTCGTTGGATTTGAGAGAAAAATCCGAGAGCGGGAATTATTCTGGATGCTGGAACTTGGGTCAGTTTTTCCGTATGGTTTAAATGATAATATCAGTGGGGTCATCAATGTTACAAACCGCCATTCAAATATATTCAATATTACCCAGCTATTTAAACCCCATCAACGGAGATAGCGCAGCCAAGGTTGGAGAAAGTTTAATAGTACGATGATTCACGATCATGTCACTTTAAATTACTTAGTGGGTTTAACTAACACACTCAATAGTACACATAGCTTACGTACAGTTCTGTATGTGTTACCTCCGAGAGCTTTAAATCATATAGCCAGAGATATACAACAATCTGCGTCTTCAGGAAATATAATACCACCCAAAACCACTAAAGTATGTCAAGATATAGCGTATTTTCGGTTGTATCGTCCAGTGAACATAATCGAAACATCCCAAGATCAGCTTTTCTTGAAACTCAACTACTTAGATAAAGGAGTGGACATTATTAATCTACCTCGAATCCTAAATGATCCGGAGGTACGCAACACTGTACCAAACTATTTTAAGTTCACAGAACATCCTTGCATTTCATATAGGTACACTAAATCTATAGCCACCAAAATATCGAATTACTCTAATGCTGTCAAGGAGTTTGACTGGAACTTATACGCGTCGGAGGGCTATAGTTGTTATTGTGAATCGTCGAACTTTATCTATACACCATGCAAACATGTTATGACTGGTGACCTTTATGTGGTGAGTGATAAGGACCTAAGATTACTCCTGTTGAAGGGACCTAAATATAGAGAGCCGAGAAATATAAATCTGAAGACCGACCAGAAGATAGTCCTGTCTGTTTTGGAACAGTACGTTATTGATTGGTCTTAGCGAGAAGAGATTGAACCTACATTACTCGTTGATTGGCTGGACCTCACCAAGAGCAAGGTCGTTGAAACAATCCGTCATATTGACAGAAGTACCCTTCCCCAAGCAAAACAAGTAATGAGAAGCCCCAATTCGCAAGAAGTTCTAGCAAACCTCCAGAGTAAATTCGTCATAGTCCCAGCAGATAAAGCTCCAAATAATATAATATTCATATGTAAATATTACTATTACCAGGTGCTGGTTGAAGAATTGAGTGTAAACATATCGTCATCAAATACGTCTACTTAATCTCAAACTGCATTTACCCTAGAAGATTTATTTAACATTCACAAAACGTTTCTTAAGGAAAGAGGTATTTGTCTTCCAACCAAACATAACGATATACCGAAAGTATACTGGACTCCCAAAATGCATAAATCACCATACAAAGATAGATTCATAGCTGGTTCTAGAAGCTGCACCACCAAGCTTTTTTCAACCCTGTTGATGAGGGCCCTTCAGGAGGTAAAAACATTTTGGGAAAGGTATTGCCCCACTATTTCTAAAAACTCTGGCGTTGAATGTATGTGGATATTGAACAACTCAAAAATGTCTTACGGAAGAACTTGATGCTAAAGGTCACATACCGTACAGACATGTATCCACATGGGATTTTTCGACTCTCTATACTATAATCCCTCATCAGGACCTTATTGACCGTCTAAGTTCATTAATAGTATCTGTGTTCAAGAAAAGCGATCGTAGATATATTAATGTCGGAAGCTATAAATCATTCTTTATCTCTACCACATACAAGAGATATCATTCATGGGATGTTTCTTTGTTTATAGAGTTGCTTGAATTTCTCATTAAAAATATCTATGTGAAATTTGGCAACACAATATATCAGCAGCATATAGGTATTCCAATGGGTACTAATTGTGCACCCCTGTTGGCTGACCTGTATCTGTTCTCTTATGAATATGACTATATGCAGGCGCTTTCAAAAACCGATCCATTCAAAGCCCGTTCCTTCTCATTCACCAAACGCTATATAGACGATCTTCTCGCTGTGGATAATCGCTATATAAATGACGCAGTGACGGATATATATCCACCTTCACAGGATTTGAAGGAAACTGCAGATAACCCTACAGGCACATCATATTTAGACCTATATCTCTATAAAAATGAAGCGGGCCTTCATCGATTGTATGACAAAAGAGATGATTACAATTTCGACATCGTAAACTATCCCTCTCTGGAGAGTAATATTCCAGTGGGACCTGCATATGGCGTATACATATCACTCCTAGTAGCATTTGCTAGATCCTGTGTTAAATGTGATTTTAATCAACGTCACAAAACATTGTTGCAGAAACTTATAAAACAGGGCTACACCATCAAGCGCCTCCACTCAAAGTTTCTCAAATTTGGCGATACATATCGCACGCTGATAGCAAAATACGAGAATAGCGTGCAAGATCTATGGCGTAACGTTTCGTAACTTGTGTCTAATTCCCCTTAACCCGGGGCTAGGGGCCGTATGAACCCATGTACTTCAAGATCCTCATGGTGCTCAAATGAACAGTCACAATCAAAGCGTGACAGAGATACATGATTCTTTAGATGCCCACTTTACAACGAATATTATGGATTAAGAATACTGATCAGCGATACGGATTTGATATTTTTGGAACATCGTGATGTCTTGCCGGTATCATTGAAAACTGTTGACCGCTTCTCCCTTGCAGGAAACAAGCCTATGTTTATGTATACTTTGATTGTCTTTTTGAATTTGGTGCTAATACTGTTATATGGGATATGGAATAGGTCTTTATATTATGAACGCGGATATTCTCTAATGGACGACGGCTGAATTATGAATGACGGACCAGACGCTTGTAATCCAAACAAGTGATAAACTGTTTTTCAAATTTGTTTGACTCATCATTGAAAAAATGCTATTTTTGTAGCCGTTAGGTGCCATCTATCATATTTCTTCTCTACATTGTGTGCTTACTTCTTCTCATTTTCTACCATATACCTAATACACGTGAAAACCGATCATCTTCATAGTATATTTTGTTATTTGTGATTGGCAACATCATCCAGTCTGAAACAATCCCAACATATCGTAACACGAAATGTTGCAGTCACTCTGATACACCCAAGGAACTGTATCTTGCTAAATAAACATAACAAATTGCTTAAATGTGCAATTGATTAAGGCTTTTAGATGGATGGATATACAATGATTCATGATACATTCAATGAAGAATGGCAATGGTTGGCAATGACATCTATATTAGACAACTGGTCCAAAATCAGACTGCTCACTTATCCTAGCAGATGTTGACATGGGTGACGGGTAGGTAGACGTATTGACTGTGAGAGAGGTAACATTCTCTTAGCCCTTATTGTAGCAATAAGCTATGCAAATACATGATTATGCTCCAAGGACGTCACATTGGATACAGTATATATAAAGGCAATCCGATATGATCAGCGCAAAATGCAGTAGGTAGACCACAGGAGGTACATCGTATTGTAAGCAAGCAGTAACCTAATTAATGGACACTGCAAACTGCGGTAACATCAAATATTGCAGGAAGGTATCGAATGACTTTCATTGGTGGGAAATAAAATACAAAGCAGATATCCTGGCAATCCCTTACCTTGCGGCAATAGAAAATGTTATGAAATATTGTAAAATGTTCAAAATATATATTCCAATAGAAATAAATGAGCTATGAATATTGCTGCACCTTAGTTAAGTTACAGCAACATGACCACGGAGATTCCTAGGATGGTTTAGAGTCACTTTTTACTACCACTTAGGGCAGAATTGTTTGCTCCAGATCTATTTGACAATAAATTTATAGGTGCAATATTTTTATGTCATGGTGTCATACTCATGCCATGACGTTAACTATGTTTTAACTTACGATAATACTGTCAGAGTCTGTGTCCTTCCATAGATACCAAATATGATATTTGTATGTTTTCTACATCATGACTAACGGTTTCCTGCATTTCATATCCATATTCCTATGGCAAAAGTTGCCAAATTGGAATTTGGACTCTTTATATTGTGCTGACAGCACCTAAAACATGTTTTCGTGGTGTTCAAATGTGATAATTTAATGCATTATATAACCTTTCTAAAAATTTCAAAATTATGTTAGTGCATGGACATTCGACCACATTTTATTATGCTACAGCCCTAAAACATGTTTTCATGGAAACAAATCATAACCTCCATTATCAGATATTATCATCTCCAATATACTTTCAAATATATTTGATTATTTATGATATTGGCCAAAATTCAGCAGAGGTCAAAAATGTTATTTTGAACAATATTGTCATATTATGGCATCAGTAGTAGTATAAGCGTAAAATGTAACATTTTGCCGGGGAGGTAACTCTTGATTCCGATAGGTGGCGCTGCGAGGTGCGGGGTGACCTTTGACCTTTGCGTGGCCGCGTACCGTTCAGAAGCGAGTATATTGACCTTAGCTGCGGAGGGATATTAGGGTTCAAGTGATCGGGGGCCGAATGACGCCTCTCGGTGGGGAGGGTAACAGTCCGCGAGTAGTGCCTTTAGAAAAGTAGTGCAGCGAACCAATAGTGCGGGTCTGTATTTAAGCCATTTAAACATTTAAAACTTTAATACATTTAAAATGGGCTTACCTTGAAGTGTCCCAAGTTTTATAATTGGGTGTCCGTCCTATAGGGTCTGTACATATTGGATTGCTGGAGGCCAACATCCGGGTTTCTTTGGGACACATCCAATTGGCTGGGTGCCAAGTTTTATATGGGTCGGGTATTGACCTGGTGCCAACATCCGGGTTTTGTTGGCATGCACCCAATTGGCTGGCTGCCAATTGGTTCAGTGCCAATTTTTCTCCTATAAAATGGGGTCAGTTTTCAAGCCGGTACCAACATTTTCACTGACCGTCCGAAGCTATCGACCGCCCCACTGCCTGCCTAACGGACCTGCCTACAGCCTGCCCGACCACTGCCTGCCTACAATCTGCCTATCCGACCACTGCCTGACTGTCTGACGCTGTACCCGACCACTGAGTGTGTGTAGTAATCCGCCTAACCGAGCTGCCTGCCTGTCTGACCAGCCTGTCTACCTCATCTACCTGTGTACCTTTCCACCATGAGTCGTGATCGTTCAAGATCGCCCTTGAGACGAGACGACAACAATATGAGACCAGAACAACATTTTCCAGGAGATCCAGAAGTGCCTGTCGATGAAGCATTACCACAATATCAGTCAGTGAGTGCCATCTACCGGCGACATTGGAACACCATTCGCCATTGCTTTCATCGTCAACAACCCATACTGGACTTGTAAAATTTCCGGCTGGTGGACCTGATACATCCTCCGTCTTACGTGGAGCGTATATTCCATGACCAAGCCACATCATTTCGGGTCAATATGACTTTTGGATACATTCTTCGGCACAAGGAGACCAATCAACTACGGTATTTCTATCCGAGCAACAGCAACCATGTATTTGACCAGCCCTTCACGGTGACGGACGCTATTTCCGTGGAGCCGGTGGTTGATCAACTCACTACATTAAACCCATTGGAGTGGGCCCGTCTGCAACGACCGAATACGAAATGGTTGGTGGAAATGGTTACCAACGAAACATTCTACGTGACGAAATTGCGGAATCATCCGATCGGTGCTCCCGTCATTCTCCCGCCTTGGCTGAGTCGGCGAAACGGCATGTATGCGTTAACAGCCGGAGTACATGGACCCTACAAAGACCGAAAATGCTTGTTTCGCTGTTTGGCTGTACATTTGGACCAGTGTAATCCCAAGGTGTGTGACAAAGTGGCCAATGGCTATTGGAAACAGTATCTAGAGGATCAAGACATGGACGCCCGGCAGTTCCGAGGTGTTCGCTTCAAATATTTGGATGTCGTCGAATCGCTCTTCAAGGTGAATATCTTTGTCTATCGATTACTACGGGAAGGCGAGGAGAACTCTGAATTTGTCGCTGAATTGGTGCATCGCTCTTCAGAACGGTACGCGTCCACGATGAATGTGAACGTCTACGACTACGGTGGTGTCAGTCACTTTTCCCTCATCCACAATATGAGCCTCTTCGCCCAATCTTTCAGCTGTACTCAGTGCCAGCGGGTGTTTGACCGTTCTACCGACTTACACCGACACGAGAACATCTCTACGAACGCTGTGAAACGGAAATTTCCTGAAGGTGTATACCACAATACGCCTAATATCTTTGAAGAACTAGCTGATGAAGGTCTTGTGGTGGCGGAAGAGGACCGTTATTTTCCCTACCGGGCGTGCTATGACTTTGAAGCGATTTTGGAACCTATGGACACTACCTCAGCCAAAACGCAGTGGACACAGCGTCATATCGCGCTGAGTGTCAGCATTTTAACCAACGTTCCTGACTATGACGCTGAGCCTGTATGTTTCGTATCGACCGGAGACCCTCATGACCTGATTACGCGGATGATGGAATATTTAGAGGCGGTGAGCGCACGTGGTACGGAGCTGTTGGTAGTCAAGTTCCAGGATGTTCTGGATGAACTCGATGATCGAATTCCCGAACCTGGTGAGATCCGTCCACAAGATGTACCCTTACCGAAAGTGTATGCGGAAAAACTTAATTCTGGCCGTTACGACCTCAACATGTTGAAGGAGTTTTTGTACCCTTATTTGGCACAGTCCGGTGAAGTCAAGAATGTGATCAAAAAGATTAATAATCACATGGCGCTTACTACCACGTCACTGAATATCCTGGATGTTCGGAATTATTTGGCACCCAATTACAGTTATACTCAGTGGGTGGAGGCCTATGGCTTTGCCCAAGCCGTAGGGCGGTTCCCTTACACTTACATGTCGACACTCGACCGCTTGGAGGAAACAGATTTACCATCCCGGGACGCTTTTTTCGATGATTTAAAGCAAGAGGAATGTTGCGAAGAAGTGTACCGGCAACTGCAACAGGTATGGAACGACCAACACATGAAGACCTTGCGAGATTTTCTGGTATATTACAACAATCTGGATGTCGTTCCCTTCCTCGAAGCGGCCGAGAAAATGGCGCAACTGTTTCGCAATCAAATGCACGTCGACATATTAAAAACTTTTTGAGTTTACCTGGCCTGGTGGTATCTTCGGTTTCAGTATCTCTTTCAAGACTGTTCTACTTACTTTTCGCTCATCCAACAAAAAGACGAGGACATGTATGATTGTTTGCGAGATAATATTGTGGGCGGGCCAAGCCTCATATTTCACCGGTACCACGAGAAAGATGTGACGACCACTCTGCGACAAAATCATCGGCTTTGATGCCAACGCACTGTATCTGTGGGCCATTGCTCAACCCATGCCAAGCGGTCATTATACGCGGTGGTTAGCGGAAGGCCAGAATTTCAAACCACAACGGTCCCACAGATATTTCGCCGACCAGTGGCTGGACTGGGAAGCCCATCGACGCGGCATTTCTATCCGACACCAATCCAACGCCACAGAAAAGCGAGTAGGAGATCGCCAATCCCCCGTCGATGGGTTTTCCCTGGTGAATGGAAGACCTACAGTATTTCAGTTTTACGGGTGCTATTGGCACGGGCACGGTTGCAAGTTCTCCCACAGTCGCCACAGCGATCGCCGTGGGAAATCGGTGAAAGAGCTACAGGCGGAAGTGGTGGAGAATGCTGATTATATTAAAAAGTTGGGGTATCATCTGATAGAAATGTGGGAATGTGAATTCCATACCATGTGCCAGGTCCTCCCACACTTGCGTGATTTTCTCAAGGCTCGAGAGTATCCACTCAGTCGTCGTCGTATTCTCACCACGCCACAGATCCTTGAAGCCGTACGTACGGAGACCCTGTACGGGTTTATAGAATGTGACCTGCATGTCCACGACGCCCTGAAGCCACAGTTTGCACAGTGCCCACCCATTTTTAAAAACACGCTGGTGAGTCGGGCTGATATTGGAGACACCATGGGAGCCTACGCCGAGGAGCATGAAGTATTTAAACAACCGCTCCGGATGCTGATAGACAGTATGCGGGCTGAAGAAATCTTACTGGGCACGCCACTTCTGCGCTGGTACATGAGCCACGGTCTCGAAGTCACACGAGTCTATCAAGTCATACAGTATGTACCCAATGCCTGTTTTTCCGGCGTCGCTGACACCGTAACAGCCGCTCGTCGTCAAGGTGATAAGGATCCTAGTAAGGCCATTATCACCGAGTCCTGGAAACTCGCGGAAAATAGTTCTTATAGCAAAACTGTGACGAATCAAGCCCGCCAGGTCACCGTGAATAAATGCACTTCCAAATCGGGTGTATGGTGTACCAGATGGCCAAACTCCGGATGTTGATATTCTTCTTTGACTTTATACACGTGTATTTTGACCAGAGTGATTGGCATTTGATAGAAATGGACACAGATTCCATCTACATGTGTGTCTCTGATGCAGACTGGGAGTCACTCGTGAAGCCGGAACTACGAGTCCAGCATGAAGCGGAACGGGATCAATGGCTGCCTCAACGCGACCACTACTAGCACGACAAGCGAACCCCCGGTCTCTTTAAGCTAGAGCGGAGTGGAGAAGCCATGATCGTCATGTGTTCAAAACCTATTACTGTTACGGTGGAGCCCAAAACAAGTTCAGCTGCAAGGGGGTCAATCGACGGGACCCCACCATTAACAAAGCTCCATACCTAGACGTGCTTCAAAACCGCGTCAGTACCAGTGGGACCAATCGAGGATTTCGTGTGGTCGATCATCAAATGCGTTCGTACATACAGCAACGAGATGCCTTCACCTTCTTCTATCCGAAACGAAAAGTCCTTCCGGATAGTGTCAGCACCACCTATCTGGACTTGTGAACTGGTGACTACTACATATATTGCCTCTAACCGATGCGAATTTGTGACTGTGTGTCTCAAATGCATGTTCTGGTACATTACGAATTCTTGTACACAGTAATCTGTATTGTTGTTTGTATTATACAACCCTATTGTACATTCTTCGAAAATTCTCGTGAATACCCAATCGACATAGTCTGTATACAGTACTTTAATCGCGTTCCTGACAGTTCTTGTACATTGTGATTCTTGTTTGAATCTGTGATTGATGATCAACCATAAAATTTAAAAAATATATCCTATTCTGGCAAGCTCACACTCCTCAAACAAGTTTACCACAAATACACACTACAACCATACCTTTACGAAATAGAAAACATCAGGCATAAACAAACAATTAGTAAATTTAGAACAAGTACACACAAACTACAAATAGAGACTGGACGATACTATAATATCCACAGAGACGAACGATACAGCAAGTACAGAACTACCCTTCCCCAAGTAAAACGTTAACAGGTGCTGATTGAAGAATTGAGTGTAAACATATCGTCATCAAATACGTCTACTTACGCTCAAACTGCATTTACTCTGGAAGATTTATTCAACAATCACAAAACGTTTCTCAAGGAAAGAGGTATTTGTATTCCAGCTAAACATAATGATATACCAAAAGTATACTGGACCCCCAAAATGCATAAATCACCATACAAAGCTAGATGCATAGCTGGTTCTAGAAGCTGCACCACCAAGCTTCTTTCAATCCTGTTGACGAGGGCTCTTCAGGTGGTAAAAACATTTTGGGAAAGATATTGCGCCAATATTTCTAAAAACTCTGGCGTTGAATGTATGTGGATATTGAAAAACTCAACATGTCTTACGGAAGAACTTGATGCTAAAGGTCACATACCGTATAGGCATGTATCCACATGGGATTTCTCGACTCTCTATACTACAATTCCCTCTTCAGGACCTTATTGATCGTCTAAGTTCATTAATAGTATCTGTGTTCAAGAAAACTGATAGTAGATATATTAATGTCGGATGCCATAAAGCATTCTTTAGCTCTACTACATACAAGAGATATCATTCATGAGATGTTTTTTATAGAGTTGCTTGAATTTCTCATTAATAATATCTATGTGGAATTTGGTAACACAATATATCAGCAGCATATAGGTATTCCAATGGGCATTAATTGTGCACCCCTGTTGGCTGACCTATATCTGTTCTCTTATGAATATGACTATATGCATGCGCTTTCAAAAACCGATCCATTCAAATCCCGTTCCTTCTCATTCACCAAACGCTACATAGACGATCCTCTCGCTGTGGATAATCGCTATATAAATGACGCAGTGAAGGATATATATCCATCTTCACTGGATTTGAAGGAAACTACAGATAACCCTACAGGCACATCATATCTAGACCTATATCTCTACAAAAATGAAGCGGGCCTTCTCTCTCGTCGACTGTATGACAAAAGAGATGATTACAATTTCGACATCGTAAACTATCCCTTTCTAGCATTTGCTAGATCCTGTGTTAAATGTGACGATTTTAATCAACGTCACAAAACATTGTTGCAGAAGCTTATAAAACAGGGCTACACCACCAAGCGCCTCCACTCAAAGTTTCTCAAATTTGGCGATACATATCGCATGCTGATAGCAAAATACGAACGTAGCGTGCAAGATCTATGGCGCTACGTTTCGTAACTTGTGTCTAATTCCGCTTAACCCGGGGCTAGGGGCCGTATGAACCCATGTACTTCAAGATCCTCATGGTACTCATATGAACAGTCACAATCAAAGCGTGACTGAGATACATCATTCTTTAGATGAAGACATACAACGAATATTATGGATTAAGAATACTGATCAGCGATACAGATTTGAACATCATGGTGTCTTGCCGGCATCATTGAAAACTGTTGACCGCTTCTCTCTTGCAGGAAACAAGCCTATGTTTATGTATACTGATTGTCTTTTTGAATTTGGTGCTAATACTGGTATATGGAATATGGAATAGGTCTTTGGATTATGGACGCGGATATTCTCTAATGGACGACGGCTGATTATGAATGACGGACCAGACGCTTGTAACTGTAGACTCTGTAAATAAAGAATAGAAGACGAAAAACAGATTTTTATTGGAATGTGCTAGTCTCTATATATTGAAAGAAAACCATTATCTGATCTCCTACAAATACAGGATAATGCCACATCAGCAATGGACAAAGAACAGTATATAGAAATTCTGTTCAACTCTCCATCAGAACATGATAGAATAGCAATGTACATACATAATATGTACATATATAGGAACGAACAGATAAATCCCAAACCCAGCTGAGTATACTTAGTTCTATCTTCTTTCTTTACAAATCGATATTGCCACAGTAACAGGCTTTGTCTCTGTATCAATTGTCTTTTATATTATTTTGTTATTATTATGTCATTTGCCATACCCTATATGTGACAGAGTCGTGCAATAAAAAGAATTGAATTGTTTGTATTATGGAATTTTCTTGTATACGTAATATATAGTAATTCTTCACCTGAATAAAAAATTGTAAGTTTCACGTTCTATCAGATTTCACGAATTATTTACTTGTGCCGAAAAATAATCAGTGGATAATTTTTTCATCAAACTAAGAAATACAAGGTCATTCAGACTTTCAAGGAGGGACTTGAAGATTGTCGAATTACCCACACCACCCCAAATTTATGAGCTGATATTCTATTCTGTGAAATACTGTAGCGGGGTGTAAAAACGCACTGAGTCACCCGTGGACTTCCAACAATTCGCAACAATTTATAATGTAATGTGTCCATTTTTAGCCGCCCATTTTCTACGGCCTACATCCAACGTGGTCTATTAATATGCACACACATATCTTTTTCTTATTTTCCATTGGCTGGATACCCTCTGTTTTTCCACACCCACCCCACGTGGGAGTATGGGCGACCAAATCAATCAACCGTGACAAACCCAGAAGAAAAATTGCAAGCGCCTGGTCCGTCATTCATAATTCAGCCGTCGTCCATTAGAGAATATCCGCGTCCATAATCCAAAGACCTATTTCATATTCCAAATAACAGTATTAGCACCAAATTCAAAAAGACAATCATAGTATACATAAACATGGGCTTGTTTCCTGCAAGAGAGAAGCACCCAACAGTTTTCAATGATGCCGGCAAGACATCATGATGTTCCAAAAATATCAAATCCGTATCGCTGATCAGTATTCTTAATCCATAATATTCGTTGTAAAGTCGTCATCTAAAGAATGATGTATCTCAGTCACGCTTTGATTGTGACTGTTCATATGAGTACCATGAGGATCTTGAAGTACATGGATTCATACGGCCCCTAGCACCGGGTTAAGCGGAATTAGACACAAGTTACGAAACGTAGCGCCATAGATCTTGCACGCTACGTTCGTATTTTGCTGTCAGCATGCGATATGTATCGCCAAATTTGAGAAACTTTGAGTGGAGGCGCTTGGTGGAATAGCCCTGTTTTATAAGTTTCTGCAACAATGTTTTGTGACGTTGATTAAATCGTCACATTTAACACAGGATCTAGCAAATGCTACTAAGCGAGATATGTATACGCCATATGCAGGTCCCACTGGGATATTACTGTCCAGAAAGGGATAGTAAACCGCTGGGGTTTCGGGACTAATTTCAAACCAGGGAACATTGACCAAAAGCCGTTGGCCAAAATCATTAGCTTGACAGTTTAGTGTGTTCATTTCTTGCATGTGGTATAATGGAGACCGGCTTTACCGATGGAAATATCCGTGAATTTCGAAAAAGTATATATGGAATGAGGCCTGGTTCGTGGCCATATTTTTAGGATAAGAATGCATCGTGATGAAGGATTGGTGTGTTATACCCACCTAGGAAAAAACCCCCAGACATATACGCATAAAACTCCCGGCAATATGGAATTTTTCCCGGTATATATCAGGAATCGGACTAAACTCTTTATCAGGTAAGCTGGACTTTCGTACACTTGAGTTGAAACCCATGCAGACGACCCATTCAAATTTCAATGCATTGGCAACATGGCTTCGCACGAAATATACTCTCCCCTGTTGACAGGATTTTTTTACACTCACACACCAAGAGACAATTTGAAGACAATTTTCTAGAGGGACTTTTTTCCCAGCAGGGAATTGATGTAATATACTCTTCTGCCATAAATCTATAACATAGATGTAAAAATAGATACCGTGGCATAAAGTTAGAGAGAGCATTTCAATACACCTAAAAAAAAATGAAACAATATTATCATTTCAAGACAATTTTCTAGCGGGCCTTTTTCCAGCAGGGAATAGATGTAATATACTCTTCTGTCATAAATCTACAACATAGATGTAAAAATAGATACCGTGGCATAAAATTAGAGAGAACATTTCAATACACATCAGAGAATTGATGTAATCTACTCTTCTGTCATAAATCTACAACATAGATGCAAAATAGATACCGTGGCATAAAATTAGAGAGAGCATTTCAATACACCCCAACAAAATGAAACCTGGGTTGGTATATCCTTCATCTCAAAGGGTCGCGAGTTCGATTCTCGCTTTCATTCTGTGTGTGTGTTGGACATGTGATTTTAAAATTTTATTTCGACTAGGCTAGCTTGAATGTTTTATGAACGCTAAATATAGGGGAGAAAATTGCAACATTGTGGCCAAAACATAACAGTTGACAGCTGGAAAAGATGTAAAAATAGATACCGTGGCATAAAATTAGAGAGAGCATTTCAATACACCTCAAAAAAATGAAACCTGGGATGGTATATCCTTCATCTCGAAAAACATAACAGTTGACAGCTGAGCCAAACAGTCTGTTTTTTTCCCCTCCGGGCCTCACTGCACACAAAGTCTGGCGCCGATGCGTCTGTTCGTGAGCTCTCATACCGAAGCACAGATGGGCTAAAAGTCATCGAATATAAAAAGTTTTTCTACAGCTTATAATTGACCGGCTCGCAGATGCCCAGAAATTAGCCGTCAATATTTTTTGTAAGAAAAAAAATTCTCCCCACATTTGCATATTCATACATGAAGACAATATACTATAATCAAAATATTATCATTTGAAAACAATTTTCTATCGGGGGCTTTTTTTCACCAGGGAATTGATGTAATATACTCTTCTGTTACAACATAGATGTAAAAATAGATACCGTGGCCTAAAATTAGAGAGAATATTTAAATCTGCCAATTTCGAGATGAAAAACTTTTCTTGACGAAGTAGAAATTAACGCGAATCTATATTCTACAAAAAAAACTACAATATATCAGCGTAGGTGAATTTTTTTTAGACCCATTATTTATAAGTACCCAAACTTTTTTGTGCTTTCATCAAAAGTGAGAACACATATCGAAAATTGGCAGGTCTAAACGTTGGCTGAATGTCAATGGTACCGTTGGCGCTCAGCCAGTTGACCCTCAGCCAGTTGGCACGGTGCCAAGTCTTTCACTATAAATGGGGCGCATTTTCCAATTCAGTACCTTCGCTTATCACTTGCCCTCGGAACCCACGCTACTCGTTACGTCAATATCTCCAGATGGTTGACCCACGACGCCAATGTCCTGTAGATGGAGAGATCCCAAGATTTATCGTGCCAGTTATCCGTCCGGAAGCTGTAGATCGACAGGTTTTGGTCCAAGATTCTGTTGATGAGATAGAAAGTGAGGCAGAAACGGAGCTTGAAGAACTGACAGACCCTTCTCCACCCATCTTGGAAACAGCGGCGGGGTGGTTGACTGCAAGCAGACCTGCAACTTCGCTTCACCCAGCAACTCCTGATGTGACAACGACACGAATGTCCCGGCTGAGACGTCAATTAGAGGCGGGAGAAATTACTCAACAATCTCAAGAAAACAGAATTCAAGAATTAGAGCAGGAAAAAGGCGCACTTCGTCGGCAACTAGACGCTGAATGCGAGAAGAGCAACTGCGCCATTTGTCAGGCCATCGAGGCAGTTTATGTGTTTTTTCCATGCGGACATTTAGCCATTTGTGGAATGTGCTTGTGTAATTTTATTTGCTATGCCGGGACTTGCCGATCTGCTGAGAACGACGACGAGGAACAGCATATTTTGCTCCTGTGCCCCGTCTGTCGGACTCATATTGCTGGAGTGAAAAGAATATTTCGACCGTGGGTGTTTCTCCCTGACATTTTTTTTCTCAAAAGCATTTTTCAGTGCTGCCAATTCTACCGAAAGAGGACTTCTATCAATGCACAATTCAATTCAAAAACACCAGAATGACCCTATCCATTTCCCTATAGATAAAAAAAACAATACACACACCATATGAATTGATGATATTTTTATTTTAACAACAACACAGAAGAATGGACATTTTTTTCTATTCTCGGTAATATCGATCTGATAATTCCTACAGGCATTTACTTTCAAGCCGGACGATTATAAATATAATTGATTTACGGTAGCGTGGTAGAAGAGCAACAAATGTATACAATGTAACCTAGTGTTGCAACAATTGTGTTAAAATGTCGCGACATCGCAACATTTTAACGCGATTGCAACAATTATGTTAAAATGTTGCAACATCGCAACATTTGGCCTAGTGATTTGGATATATCAAAAACATAAACAAACAGAGTCTCGCGCAGTAATATTTCTGTCTAAGTATCTATAATAGTTCAGATTTGAAAATATTCATCGAACAAGCGTTTTTGGAAATGTCCTTTCTTTTTATCTGCGCGGTGGTGTGCGAGGAAAGCGTCCATATGGGCGCGTGGACTTCTAGCTCGGCATCGGGTTTGAAATACCTCCAAGATTTGTATTTCATTACTGTCCTGTATTGCAACATGTACACACACCATATGAATTTATAATATTTTTATTTAACAACATCATCAACACGGAAGAATGAACGATTTGTTTTTCCTATACTCAGTAATCTCTTAAATAATATAATTCCTGCAGGAATTTAGTTTCACGTCGGGGAATTATGAATATATAATTGATTTACTGTAGCGTGTTTTGGCTAGCCGATCAATGTATACAAATGTATACAATGTAAGTTATTGTTACGAAAATTGTTGTCGCAACATTTGGCCTAGTGACTCGGATATAAAACGTAAACAAACAGCCAACACCGAAATATCTCTCTCTCTCTGAGTGTCTATTATAGCTCAGAATTGTAAATATTTATCGAGCAACCGTTTTTGGAAATGACCCTTCTTCTTATCTGAGCTGTGTTGCGAGAGGAAAGCGTCCATATGGGAGCGTGGAATTCTAGCTGGGCATCGGGTTTGAAACCTCTCCAAGATTTGTGCTTCATTACTATCCTGCATGGCTTCTTTCAAAATCTCCTCTTTTAAAAACAGCCCCGCACATTCATGTTCAATTTGACTGAGTGATTTATATTGACATCCGGCACATTGTTCCATGCGTAAGTGTCGAACAATAAGCTGGATAATTTTTGCATGATATCTCCAGTCAGCGATTCAGAAATGTCTGGTGTTAACACTTGCAGCGTATTCCATGCGCGAAATGCAGCGTCACGCCCTCAGTTTGCGAAAACCACTTGTTTTTTCCACGTTTCCATTTGCGCAGATGGACCAACACCACATCGTTGAAGAGAGTATAACCGAGAAAGATATTTTCTTCTGCGAAAAATTTCACTTCGTCTTTTTATGGTGTTCTATTTGGGCCAAGTTTGCGTCGCGTGGCGACTTTTAGAAACTCGCCACTCGCCACGCGCCGTGGACCTCTCCGGCGCGCGGCGACTGGCGACTTTCTGCTATCTCTTAACCTGCAAAAACTCGCCAGTCGCCACCCGCCGTAAAACACGGCGTGTTTCGCTCTATTTTTTAACCTGGAAAAACTCGCCGCGCGCCACTCGCCGGATGAACCACGGCGCACGGCGACTGGCGACTTTTGACTGTAGTGAAACTCGCCACTCGCCACGCGCCGTGGACATCTCCGGCGCGGCGACTGGCGACTTTCTGCTATCTCTTAACCTGCAAAAACTCGCCAGTCGCCACGCGCCGTAAAACACGGCGAGTTTCGCTCTATCTCTTAACCTGGAAAAACTCGCCGCGCGCCACTCGCCGGATGAACCACGGCGCGCGGCGACTGGCGACTTTTGACTTCTGGAATTCTCAGGACTTTTTCTCAAGTGCGCATGCCCGGGGAGCATCAATTATCGGAATATTTTGTTCGAAACATGCTGTCATTTAATTTAATTTTAAATCTCTTCCTCGTGCATAAATATACATAACTTCTAATGACTGAACTCTCCAGCTACATCTGATACATAATTTCTAATGACTGAACTCTCCAGCTACATCTGATGCTATGTAACTAATTTTGAAGATGTAAGCTATCTGTAATAATTAATATAGTTGTTTTTTGAAACAAGTTGTTTTTAATACAATAAGCATATAGGGCAATCTAATTTTGTCAAATGTGCAGATATTTTTTTATTAAAATACTCGTTATCCGTTTCTGTGCAGAACTTGCATACTCTCGTTATTTTCTGCTGGTATATTTTAAAAAGTTTCAGTTCTTATTAACACCAAGACAACATTTTCAATCGTTTTTTTCATTCGTTTTATATAAGTGCCTATAGATATTTATAAAAGAGCATATCGTTTTCAATTCAGAATGAATCGCTTTGAAATTGTTCCTTATTTAAAATACAATAAAGCACTCGACGCGGGAATTTTGTTTTACAAGATAAAAGCAACGGCAACTAATATGCTGTATGAAATATTAAGAAAGCGAATTGAGCGTCATCGTCATATTGACTAAAAAAGTAAGAAAAAATGCTAACATTTTCTTTGGACGATTGAATTTCTCCCTTCGTAAGTTTTATGTGAAAGAGTCGGGCGATATCTTTGTATAAGAGATCCTTTATTGCTGTTTTAATCCCTAGAGCGGCTCTTTGTTGGCTTGATATTTCCTGTATCACAAACCCTCCAAACTATCAAGACCCTATTTTTAAAGATGAAAAGACGTATTTCTTTCAACAGTTTCCATATTTTTTTTACTTCCTCAAATTCTATGAGATCGCGACTGTGATATATGATATTGCAACTGCAAAATTGATGCTCCCCGGGCATGCGCGCTTGAGAAAAAGTCTTGAGAATTCCAGAAGTCAAAAGTCGCTAGTCGCCGCACGCCGTGGTTTGTCCGGCGAGTGGCGCGTGGCGAGTTTTTCCAGGTTAAGAGATAGAGCGAAACTCGCCGTGTTTTACGGCGGGTGGCGACTGGCGAGTTTTTGCAGGTTAAGAGATAGCAGAAATTCGCCAGTCGCCGCGCGCCGGAGAGGTCCACGGCGCGTGGTGAGTGGCGAGTTTCACTACAGTCAAAAGTCGCCAGTCGCCGTGCGCCGTGGCTCATCCGGCGAGTGGCGCGCGGCGAGTTTTTCCAGGTTAAGAGATAGAGCGAAACTCGCCGTGTTTTACGGCGGGTGGCGACTGGCGAGTTTTTGCAGGTTAAAAGATAGCAGAAAGTCGCCAGTCGCCGCGCGCCGGAGAGGTCCACGGCGCGTGGCGAGTGGCGAGTTTCTAAAAGTCGCCACGCGACGCAAACTTGGCCCAAATAGAACACCATATCTTTTCCTTGCATATCGATGAGCGAGTCTATGGTGTCGTACAGAGCTATAATTTTCTCCCAGACGTTAGCTGTGATTGAAATATGCTTGGCCGGCTTTTCTTCGCATGTTGGAACGTCGAAATGGATGCATTGGTCTTTTACTGTCACTGTCAAATTCGGCGAAAGTTCCCACGGAGAGAGCGTTGCGCAACGAACCGCTTCGTAGGCTTGCTGGATGATATCATTCACCTGCTGCACAGACACGGGGAGTAACGACTGGACCTCTTCCTCTGCTTGCTGGCCTATTTTTAAAGATGCTAGTTGGAGACGGGCACGTTTGGCAGGTGGACCGGGTTCTTCCTGGGCACGTTTGGTATGTCTACTCTCTTCGGGGATGTCTATGACTAAGGTTTTTTCCTGGGGTTGAAGTAGAGACGCTATTCCTTCATTCCCCGTCTTCTTCGGTGCCTCCAGGAAGACCTGAAATGCTAACGGACCACGGCATGGTATCAGGTCGATGAGGGCTCTGTTGTGTGCCATATAGGTCTTCTCCGCCATGATATCTACCCCACTGTGTTTAGTGATTATGTTTTCCACCATGGGCAGATCACATATATCGGCCGCATGCTGCATCTCGTCAATGATCTTGATACGGTGCTGTAAAAGCTTAGCTCGGTCGAGTGAGTCCATGGCTCAGGCACAGCGTCAGGCAGTAGGCGGGCAGTGGTCAGGTACACCGTCAAGCAGGTAGACTGCAGGCAGGCAGTGGTCAGGCAGGCAGGCAGGTCCGTTAGGCAGGCAGTGGTGCGGTCGATAGCTTCGGATGGTCAGTGAAAATGTTGGTACCGACTTGAAAACTGACCCCCTTTTACAGGAGAAAAATTGGCACTGAACCAATTGGCAGCCAGCCAATTGGGTGCATGCCAACAGAAACCGGATGTTGGCACCAGGCCAATACCCGACCCATATAAAACTTGGCACCCAGCCAATTGGATGCGTGCCAACGGAACCCGGATGTTGGCCTCCAGCTAACGCTGACGCAATCCAATATGTACAGACCCTATAGGACGGACACCCAATTCTAAAACTTGGACACTTCAAGGTAAGCCCATGCATTCTTTAATTTTAAATGTATTAAATGTTTAAATGGCTTAAATACAGACTCGCACTATTAGTTCGCCGCACTACTTTTTCTCGCGGACTGTTTTCCTCCCCACCCAGAGGCGTCATTCGGCCCCACAACCCGATCACTTGAACCCTAGTATCACTCCGCCACCAAGGTACATATACTCGCTTCTGAACGGTACGCGGTTACGCAAAGGTCAAAGGTCATCCCGCACCTCGCAGCACCCCCTATCGGAATCAAGAGTTACCTCCCCCGGCAAAATGTTACCTTTTTTACGCTTATACTACTACTGGCATCATCATGCATTCATAATCGCCGCAAACATGTTTATATGTCATGTAGTCATTTAGTGCCTTGTATAAAAATACTGTGCATAAATATCAAATATGTCACAGTTTGAAGCACAGTAACTACTCACATGGTGTTTTTCTATCTATACGTCCATTCCAGAACAGTTTTAGTGCTTGGATATATAACCAAATTAAATTATGCTGACATCCCTAAACATATTTTCATGACGAAAACAAACAATGATCTCCTATCATCAGTAACGCATGTCCAAAATATGACCAACTGATTCGAGTAAAAATAATGTGATTATTTATCATATTCATCACAAAGATCAAAAGACGACGGAAATGTTTTTTTGAACAATATTGTCAGATTATGACGTAATTATGACATCATAATCGCCTCAAACATGTTGAAATGTGAGACAGTTCTTTAGTGCATTATATAGTCTTTTCAAAAATACCACATATGCCATAGTTTCAAGTAATATAATAATGTTTTTCCTATCTGTACCCCCCATTCCAGAATTGTGTTCGAGTACTTAGAAATCGGACCACATTACATTATGTTGACAACCCTTAAATATGTTTTCATGAAGATATAAAATGATCGCCTATCATCAGTAATGCATGCCCAATACATGTGATTCTTTATGATATTGATCATAAAGTTCAAACGAGGGCGAAAATGCCATTTTGAACAATATGATCATTATAACGTCATAATAACATTATAAATATGCTATATTCATTTAATGCACTATATAACTTTCTAAAAATATCAAATCTGCTATAATTTGATGTATTATATCTACTCACATGGTACTTTTCTCTCCATACCACAATTTCAGAAAATGATTATGCAACAATGCCAGTGTGCAAGCAAGGAGTTTTCAACTTGACATAGGCTAGGCTTTCATAGAAACACAGTCTGCAAAATTTCCCAGACGAAGTGGAAGGTAACATTGTTGGTTTACAGGGAAATATTTGTCCAGATATAATCCGCGCACAATACATAAGACAACGAAACAGTAGATTTCTTGCCAGAGTTTTCAAGTACCAGCATATGCCATGAGTGAAATGGGTGGGAGAATTATCACAATCATTCAATAATGGGTAGGATTACAACTTTGTTTCAGGAGAACTAATAGATTGTATGTGATTATTAGCGACCAGAGGGCGCTTTGATTAGCAATAACACATTCTATTTCATTCCATGCCCTTGACAATGAAGCTCTATCAATACATCATTTATGATATATGAACAATAAAACATGCACAGTGAATTCAGTTAAATGAATGGAATGTCATTGTTTTACATGAGTGTCCCACAGTTGGCACGGATGGAGATTTATAACCATTCCATACAGTAAACCCAAATAGCCAAACGGTTTAGAGAAAGGTTGAACTGGTACCAAGCCTCGCTTCAAGAAAAAGACCCCACTGGCGTGCTGTACCGAACCTTGCACGCATCTATACGATGGTCCAAATAGCTCATATTTTCAGAGTTTCGAAGCTGGAATTGATAATTAAAATCCTTGTATCGTTTTTTAGAGTAAAGACAGGTTTGTTCCATTATTTCAATTTCACTGGATCCGAGGCTAGGAATCATGGGAACGCTAATCTATCCATAATATTCAGGTTAGTCAAATGAACACACAGTGTCGAAAAGCCGTATGAGTGGCTTGAATGGATCACCATCCACGCAGTATAAATGTCTACCTTTATTTTAAATTAATTTATTTATTGATTTAACTATTTATTCCCACAGAAACTTTGATAGATTAAGCCAATCGTAGTAATAGTATCACCCTTATATAAGTAGTCGTTCGTTATGCAAGGGCACACTGCGGGGTGGGAATCGCGGGTCAACATCGGTGAAGCATACCAAGAACCGAGTTGCTACAGACTAGTATCGCTGATTAGAAAAAGAAATATGTTTACATATTTGGCAATTCTGTTAGCCGTAGCAATATGCTTGGAGGCAAAGCCAGCAAGCACACTGAATGAAGGTAAGATTCTGCTTCACGGTAAAACTACTGGTAGATTTCAATATGAATGAAGTAAGTAACACTATCAATTTGTCTTCATGTAATCGAAAACAACATCCCCGCCTTCAAAAGGAGATGTTCTGTTTGACCGTATTTTTTTCCTTAGTGTGTTGTGTTTATAAACCGAAAATATCATTTCCTCTCGTTAACTTGAAAAGTTATTAGCTTGAGAGAGAAAATACTGAATTTTCATATTCTCAATTTCCACCGAGAAGAGACTTGTCCAAAAAATATTACGAGTATTAGAAAATAAGCATTTGCTTGTTTTTGCAATTTTTGGCGATATTCTTGAAGAGAATTCCCTTCATATATAAAATATGACACCTTTGACCAAAACGAGTCTCACATATCGAAATGCGGTGGGTTTGATCCAAAATGATACTGAAAAATCGTTTTGGTTAAAGGTGTCATATTTTCATAATACTGAAATATGTCATAATGCTTGTAATGCTCTGAAAGGGTGTCGTTCACCGCCATTCAGCACATGATTCCTCTAGCCGATAATTGTAAACAGCTGCTTGGCCGAATGGTTACAGTGTCGGACTACAAATTAAAAGAAACGCAACATTTTGGTTCGAATCCCCAAAAAATATTTTCCTTTTTTCCTTTTTTCCTTTTTTCTCCCATCTTCAGTTTGGACTTTAAAGTGCAAAATTGACGTGAAATGAAAGACAGCGAACCTCTAACGCACACAACCCCTTATTTTCTTATAACTCGTGAATAAAATTGCACACAAACAACTCCACTTGTCCCGTGTTTGAATATTCTGACGATCCAGCAGAGCAAAAAATAATTGTTACACATACATAATTTCGTCTTAGGGCAGCGGAAAGTTGAAACTATGAATTGAAAGTTATAAGGTTAAACTTGCTTTATTTCAAAGCCTTTATTAAGGAAATGACCCTCAACAAGTGGTGACGCTTGCTTTCCCAAGTGATAATGCATGTGCCAATATGTTTTTTTATTTTTTTATTTATTTTTTTTTATTTTGCAGTTACTTCCTTAATTATTGTTCGCTGAAATTTTGGCAGTGATTTTTTCCAGTTTTCAAGTCGGTTTATATATTAATATAAGTGATTATTGTTCGTAAATATCTGGGTCGTTCATCAAAATACTAATGGTAACCGTATGAGAATATGAACCAGAATATCCCATTAGATTGGCCTCGCCTGTCTGACAAAGAGTTGGGGAATACCTGAGCATTACGTCACAATTTACCGGCCGGCTCGGAGCGAGACAATAGAGCAATAGAGAGCCACTCTGAAGGGAAAAATATCCATCTAAAGCGAACACCTCCTTTAGCGTCGTTACTCCATTATGGAATCCAAGGGCTGAACAATGACTGTATAGTTTATCATGATCTTGCGATAATAATAGGTAAATTCAGGATTGCGGACGTGAGACCTCGTCCGTTTCCAGAGTGCATCCTACCATATATCATCTCGTATTCACACGAACTCAAATAAAAACAGGGAAACGGCTAACAGAAAAAGCCTTGTGCACGAGCCCAGTAGAAGATATATGTGAATGAGGGATAATCTGACGTCAGCAGGACCGTGTGATACATTGTTGCAGCGCCATATGACCATTTTAGCCTAGGGCAGTTATTCGAAAATTATTTACACCAAACTATTATTATGAGTTTTATATGACATTGCAATTAATTTGAATTCTATTTCTGATTGATTGATTGATTGATTGTTTATTCACCATTTCAATAATGTATATACAAACATAATATCGAGTACGGCTGTATAAATGGCGGGAATAAAACCCCAGGGGGCTTGTTCTATCCCGAGCTGATAATAGTTTAAGTAAGTAAACGACTGGCTACAGCAGGGTATGAAAAGATACAAGCATGAATATAGTTTCTGCTGTAATTACTTACGATATGTATATATATATATATAAAGGCAGTTTTTACTGTGATCATTTAATCTATATATATATGGTGAACAGATGATCGAGCTCTCGGTACTGCACTTAAGTTCTGCCACATTGGCAACTCTGGGAGCTCGATGGAGCAGATGATTAACAATACAGTTATGTACAAAAAAGGTTTGTTTCTTCACTAAATTAAAAATGGGTTCTATAGATAGTGTATGTACAGCTTCAAGTAATGTAAGCTAATAGATAAACATGCAAAATAATTTTAAAAAAAGGCTTAAGTTGGGCTGTTAGCAGCTTTCGTTGTGTATTATAGTGTATACACCCTCCAATACTTAGATAAATATGACCATTATCAATATATAGTTAGTTTGGAGTTAGCATTTAACAAGGTAGTTCTTTAAACGGGATTTGAAAAGTGAATATGATGCGGAGGCTTTTATGTCAGTGGGCAGTGAGTTCCACATACGCGGTGCTTTCGTTTTGTAGAATAATATGATAGATTTGAAACCACACGTGTTCTGTAGAGATTAAGGTCGGATTGGCGGGTGGGGTAGCAGTGGACTTCTGATAGTTTTGTAAAGTAATTTATAAATATGGTCGGTAGGGAGAGTGGTGTGTGGAGATATTTGTAGGTAAATAACAATACCAGATAGTCATTGATTTGATGAAACGGAAGAATGTTTAATTGCTCAAGTAATGGACTGGTATGAGCGTATTTGTTACTGGAAGTTATTAAGCGAATAAGTCTTTTTTGGAGCATGACAAGAGGCCTGAGGTGTGTTGGGAACGTGTTACCCCATACTATGTTGCAATAAGATATATAGGAATAAAACAGGGAATAATATAGTATGATCAAGGTTTTCCTGTTAAGGCAGTGTCGTACATTATTGATAACACCAATATTTCTCGAGATTTTGGAGGTCAATTCATCTATATGAGTTTGCCAGTTTAGTTTATCGTTAAAATGGATACCAAGGAATTTGAAGATGGTAACGGATTCAATTTCGGAGTCAAATATAGATATTTTGGGCGTAGTAGTATTGGCATGTCTGTTTGGTTTGAAGAACATGTATTTAGTTTTCTTTACATTTAAAGAGAGTTTGTTACAGGAGAACCAATTATGAAGCTTTCCAAGTTCGTGTGACATTGTCTCTGCTAGTATATCGGGATCAGTATCAGAGAGATTGGCGCTAGTATCGTCAGCAAAGAGAGTGATGTCAAGGGCAGATGTGGCTTTATTTATATCATTTATGTATAGTAAGAAAAGGATGGGGCCTATAGTATTGAACCTTGCGGTACACCAGTGTTTATCGCATTGAAAGGAGACAGTATACCGTCGACGGATACGCACTGTGACCTGGCCGTTAAATAGCTGCGAAACCAGTTGTTTGCAACTCCACGGAAACCATAGTAGTCGAGTTTGTACAAGAGAATGTCATGATTAACTGTATCGAATGCCTTCGAAAGATCAAGAAAGGTGGAGATGCTGAACTGTTTCGATTCTTTGGCAGATGCAAGTTTGTCATAAAGGGAGAGAACTGCATGGAACGTAGAATGGTTAGCACGGAATCCATATTGGTTTGGGCAGATAATGTTGTTAGTTTCTAGGAAAGTAGTCACCCTGAATGCTACAAGTTTTTCAAAGATTTTGCTCAGGCAAGGAAGAACAGAAATTGGTCGATAATTTTCCACTGTAGTTTTGCTTCCAGACTTGAAAACAGGAGTGATTTTTGCGATCTTAAGAACATTGGGAACAATTCCACTTTGAAAAGATAAGTTAACAATATGCGAAATAGCGGAAGATATTAGGCTCGATATAGGTTTTATGAGAGACATGCGAATATCATCAATACCAGGTGAGCCATTTTTTAGTACAGATATGACTTCAACAATATCAGTCGGAGTACACGGATTAAATAAAAATTCATTATCATAGTGTAGGTCAAGATAAGTTGTAAAGTCGTCTTGGGTGTTTGGGATTTTCGAGGCAAGATCGGAGGCAACTGTAGAAAAGTAGTCATTGAAGTGGGTGGCAATTTCTGCAGGATCAGTAATATCATTACCATTGGAGGTGAATACACGGGGGAGCGAGCTAGATTTCTTACGGTTCAATAACCCATTTATAACTTTCCATGTTTCCTTAATATTATTGAAGGAGTCATTGAATTTTTGTTCATAGTATCTGTTTTTGGCTAATCTGAGAGTATGATTCAGCTTGTTTCTGTATAGTTTGTATTCACGAGTTGTATCATAATCTTTGTTCGAGACATGTAGCCTGTATAATCTGTTTTTTTCTTGGATAGAACGAAGGATGCATGGGGTTATCCAAGGTTTAGATATTGAAACTTTATGGGTACGCGTATGATTTGTTATTATGGGAAAGCATTCGTTGTAGATACCGTTGAAATGATCTAGAAAAATGTCCATAGCGCTATTAGCATCGTAGACATTAGTAATGTCTTGCCAGTCCATGCTTCTCAGTTTTTCCGTGAAAAGAGCTTTTTGATCGGGGTTTATTTTACGCGATTTGAAACTGCTTATTGAATGTTTAGTTGCGGGTAGAGAACAACAAGTTGTGTGGAAGATAGGGAAATGATCGGTTATGTCGGAGAGTATGATTCCGGAGCCCAGGTCATCTTCGTGGAAATTAGTGAAAATGTTGTCTATCAATGTGGCAGAATTGGATTTAACTCGGGTGGGTTTGGTGATTTTAGGGAAAAAATAAAAGGATTTCATAATCTCGAAAAACTCCTTGGTAGGACCATGGTTCTCGGTTTTGAAAAGATCGATGTTAAAATCACCCATTATGACACATTTTTTGTTTTCTGGTTTCAGAGTGTTCAAGATGGAGAGTAGACTAGAGTTGAAATTAGTAACGTTTTTCCCGGGCGGTCGATAAACAATTCCGATTATATATGTTTCGTTATTAATAGTTACTTCAACAAATAGAGATTCGTGTTTCTCATTAACGTCTTTGAAGGAAATATCGTCGCGGATCTTACACTTTGTGAATTCTTCTTTGATATAGAGAACTACCCCAC
>JAVTVY010012793.1:0-52425 GCA_036873755.1 Hanleya hanleyi
ACACACACCAAAACCTAATCAAATGACGGGGCTATCCCAATGAAGCTTCCATCCAAGTTTGATGAAATTCCATCCAGTTGTTCTCAAGATATCTTGCAGACAAGGCCTATATATACATGTACCAGTAGATGGACGGACGGACGGACACCGGACACGGATGAATGCACGCCCACTCACCAAAACCTAATCAAATGAGGGGGCTATCCCACTGAAGCTTCTATCCAAGTTTGGTGGAATTCCGTCCAGTAGTTCTCAAGATATATTGCAGACAAGGCCTGTATATACATGTACCAGTAGATGGACGGACGGGCGGACACCGGACACGGATGAATGCATACACACACACACACAAAAACCTAATCAAATGACGGGGCTATCCCAATGAAGCTTCCATCCAAGTTTGGTGAAATTCCATCCAGTTGTTCTCAAGATATCTTGCAGACAAGGCCTGTATATACATGTACCAGTAGATGGACGGACGGACGGACACTGGACACGGATGAATACACACACCAAAATCTAATCAAATGAGGGGGCTATCCCACTGAAGCTTCTATCCAAGTTTGGTGGAATTCCGTCCAGTAGTTCTCAAGATATATTGCAGACAAGGCCTGTATATACATGTACCAGTAGATGGACGGACGGGCGGACACCGGACACGGATGAATGCATACACACACACACACAAAAACCTAATCAAATGACGGGGCTATCCCAATGAAGCTTCCATCCAAGTTTGGTGAAATTCCATCCAGTTGTTCTCAAGATATCTTGCAGACAAGGCCTGTATATACATGTACCAGTAGATGGACGGACGGACGGACACCGGACACGGATGAATGCACACACACACACCATAACCTAATCAAATGGGGGGGGCTATCCCAATGAAGCTTCCATCCAAGTTTGGTGAAATTCCATCCAGTAGTTCTCAAGATATCTTGCAGACAAGGCAAGGGGACGGACAGACAGACATCCAGACATCCATCCATCCATCCATCCAACCAGACAGACAGCACAAACACTAGATGTCTCCCCCCAACATAGTTGGGGGAGACATAATTATCTGGAACTGGTACATATGTGATGTGCATACCATTTCACCAAGAGAACTAAGTAGCAAAATTTACATAAATGGTACTAAACAAGACTGTAGGTGAATAAATGTACATTGTCTCATTTGAATGAGTTAACATTACATCTCTGCTGTCACAGTCAGTTGTGTTGATTGGTCACAAATGACATACAAACCTTGAATGGTCATTGTTCAAATGAGCTCTAACGGTCACCGAATGGCCTTGCAAGGTCACTGATTCCACTGAAGGGCCTTGAATTGTCACTGAATGACCCTTGAATGGTCACTGATTTCACTGAATCAGGCCTCAATTTAAGGAGTGCTGATGGTAACCTCTCAACAGGTTACCATGAATTCTACACTGGTAACCTGTGGGAACCTATTGCATAATTATTAACCTAATGTCATATTATTAGTCAAAATTATGGGGACCTGAAAATAGGTTACCACTATTTTTCATATGGCAACATCCAGGCAACCTGAAAACAGGTTACCACCTTAAATTGAGGCCTGCTGAATGGCCTTGTATGGTCACTGGATGGTCCTTGAATGGTCACTGAATGGCCTTGCAAGACCACTGATCTCATTGAATGGCTGTGAACGGTCACTGAATCAGAATGTGCCTTGAATGGTCACTTAACTCTTTCCCCCATAGACTTGTGGGGAATTTTCTCTCTCTGACCCATAACAGATTTGTAATGGCGTAGGTCTTTAACCCATGGACTGATTTCAATTTTCACACGTTTCCAGCGATGTAAAATATCCCGTTTTATGTCCCATGTCATGTGGAAAAATATTTACCAATGGTCTCCCACAGGCCCAATATACGTAATTTGTTCACGTTTTATATCAATATCAGCAACGTTTAATCTAAAAATAAGTAATCTTGCGAAAAAATGTTTTGTGTTTGCTTTCCATCTGTTGGAAATCACGAAAAAAGCGAAGAAATTGTCGCATTTTAGCTGCGTTTTGCAGCGTTCTGTTGTTGTTGTTCTGCTGCAATTCCTGTATTATCGTATACCATTGTAAAGCTTATTTTCCGTACATTCGGGATGTCGCAGTTACATCATGAGATGGCAGGTATAGAGCGAGCTATAACTGAAAAATCCCATGTACTTCCCTAAAGGAGATCGAAGGCTGGTAACAAGGTGAAGTAAAACAGCATCACTCATTGGCCCATGGTTGAGCGACCTTGAGCGACCTTTTCAGAGGCCCGGCGTGATTGGACAGTCGGGTTTTTGCGCGTGGTCGCCATGGCCACGGGTCCACGAAACCGCCACGAAACACAGCGGGGCCAAAGAATGGCGGATACATTTTAAAACGGGAGATCAACAGGTCCCGGGAAATGTTTATAATAAACTCAGATGGGCAGATTTGACGAGTTAGTCATCAAGGTTAGATACTTTGGTAGTTTATGCTCGCGTTACGTGAAATATTCAGGAATTTGGAAGCAGATTTTACTATTTTTCGAACGTTTGTCTTGGAGCACACGAAACAAATTTGTTGTCAAATTGCGCGTTTTCCATCGATTATTTCTGTTTCTCTCCTGATTTCATTTTACCCTTACCACATGTACCATAAAACATACCAGCAGTACATATAGTCAGATTTATTGAAATTTTGGCTTTCTGAAAATGTATAGTTTTAATTAGGTTTTAGTCAAAGTAAACGCGAAAAATTGCAAGAATAATCCACCACATGGGAACTCCAGTCACTCGTCAAAACCCGTCTTCATGGGTTAGGCGAACACTCGTCAAAACACGCTTACATTGGGATCTACACAAGTCGTCAAAACCCGCTTATATGGGGGAAAGAGTTAAGGGCCTTGAATGGTCACTGAATGGGCTTAAATGGTAACTGAATAGCCTTGCAAGATCAAAGATTTCACTGAATGGTCACTGAATGGTCATTGAATGGGCCTTGACTTGTCACTGAATGGCCTTGCAAGGTCACGGACTTCAATGAATGGCCTTGCCTGGTCACTGAATGGGCCTTGAATGGTCACTAAATGGCCTTTAATGGTCACTGAATGGCCTTCAATGGTCACTGAATGGCCTTGAATGGTCATTGAATCACCTTGCCTGGTCACTGAATGGGCCTTGAATGGTCATTAAATGGCCTTTAATGGTCACTGAATGGCCTTGAATGGTCATTGAATCACCTTGCATGGTTACTGAATGGCCTTAAATGGTCACTGAATTGCCTTGAATGGTCATTGAATCGCCTTGCATGGTCACTGAATGGCGTTGAATGGTCACTGAATGGCCTTACATGGTCACTGAATGGCCTTGAATGGTCACTGAATGAACTTGCAAGGTCACTTATTTCACTGAATGGCCTTGAATGATCACTGAATGGCCTTATATGGTCACTGAATGGTCTTGAATGGTCACTGAATAAGCCTTGAATGGTCATTGAATCGCCTTGCATGGTTACTGAATGGCCTTGAATGGCCACTCATTTCACTCTTGTTTGGTCACTGAATGGTCTTTAATGGTCACTGAATGAGCTTTGAATGGTCACTGATTTCATTGAATGGCTTTGAATGTTCACTAAATGGCCTTGAATGGTTACTGAATGACCTCGCATGGTCACTGAATGGCCTTGAATGGGGTACTGAATGGCCTTGAGATCTTAAAAATGCACATTGTATCTGATCTAGTACAGTACAGCGTTTTCTAGACCCGTTTTTAATTAGATTGCATTTCAATTATCTGAAATGAAAACCATAGTCTAGTACTCATGTATGTAAAACAAATACTGTTGAAAAGATGGCATGTGTATGAATGGCTGCAAAACATGAGCCACATATGTCTGGTCTATTGTATCTATGATGTGAAAGCGACTGATGCAGACTTCAGGTTCTAGCCAAAGTCTAACAAATCTATGGCATTCTTACATGTCTCAGCACACTTATTTCCAAGAATAATATTAACTCGCACCAGATAAGGCAGACTTGTAGCAAAATATTTGAACTCAGTCCTGCAAAAATATCCACTCAGTATCATTTTGGCACCCACGCAGTGTATGACACTTTGATTACAGACCACCTCTAATCGTTGGCAGTATAGCTCAATCCCACATGTATCAATCTCATAGTATTATTAATTCTTAAAGGGACAGAGACCATGTAATAGGCAGTGAGTTGTGGGCGTTTGGCACAGTACTGTGAATCTTCCTTGATTCACCATTTCATTTCAGGATGATCCACAGGAGTACTTTGTTTGCTTTAATAAACTAGAAAAAAGATGGGTAAACACAAAAAAACATGAAAAACATAATAATTTTCCAACTCCAATTTTTTTTTAAATCACGAAATACATTGGTAGGTAGGCTTAGTCTCATCAAACTTAATATTTCATTTCTCATGCCAGCAATTTGGAAAAGCGGAACTGGCTGGCGGATTTTATTTCTATTTCATATTTCTATTTTATTTTTTTATTTTTTGTTGGGTGCAAGATAGTCTATTCGAAATATGCAGTGACAGGTGAACTGTTAATTCTGCTTGCAGAATAAATATATCATTGTTCTCTATTGAAGTTTGAAGCATGAATAACTTACATGTGTAAGCAGAATAAATTAGCCCTTTAAATCTGGCTACTTTTTAGGCTTGTTGGCACACATTGCTAACATGAGATTGATCTAATCGAAACCCTTCGGCTTTCCCCAAGTGATTTAGACCCATGTGTAGTGTAAATTGGGAAAGAGATAGTACTATGTGGAATGATCAAGATAAAGGTAATTTACAATTTCTAAGTTTATGTAGGTATCAACAGATCAGGGTATGGAGTATAGAACTAAGCATGCTAAGTATTACAGTTCTGCAGTTAGTTGCATTCGAGCATATAGGACAGAAACAGAAATTAATATACCTGTACAGGGGCATAATTTCAATAGGCATCTGACTTAGCACTAGATAAACGAGTGTTAAACATTTGGTGGTTGTGTCTCCAGTGGTTTTGCCTAAAATGCGGTACAGTAACAGTCGGACATACATGGTGACGACAATACCCCGAGGCCAAAATGGCCAAGGGGTAAGAATACAAGAAGACAAATAAGTTTTCAAAATTTAGCACCTGTACTGAACACGGATATTAAGAAATAACATGTACATTCAACTACAGATCACAAAATCGGAGATTATTACATCTGAAAGGGGCATAACTCCACACAATATGGGCCGAGACAACTAATTTTTTTGTAGGTATCTAGAATACAACTGGATAACAAGAGCCCAAGGGGCTTCAATATACGCCCGTGTATCTGGAATTACATTGGTCCAAATTTCAAGGTTGTTTGATAGCCTTGATTCCAATTGGTAGCTATAGCCTACAATTTTGTGCTTCTGAGAATGTAACATATATAACATCTTATATTGAATGATAAACTAAAACGAGCTTAACTCTTGGTAACTAGTTGACCTTGAAGCAAGAGCCGAGAGCTCACATATCCCAGACTGAAATCGACAATAGTCAAACACAAGAAAATAGTAGTTTTCCTGCAAATGGATTCCTTTCAGACAAGATAATTTTTCATGAAGAAAGAAGTGATGAAGTAAACCTTTGTTCTTGAGTTAATAAAGAGGTATGAAGTTCATAAAGGACCCCTCTCCCCGTTAAATTACTAAATGTATGGTTTTTATTTCACAACAGTTTAACTAAATGTAGCTTTTTCAAATATGGGAGATAACTCCACAGGATGACTGCCATATACATGTAGGGGAGAGAACTCTGAATATTCCAACCTAACACATATGGTCAACTACACTTGATTCAGTTTTGACCTTGGACAAATTGATCTCAAAATGTGTGGCTCCTTTTTGCCATGCGAGTAAGGTATACTCAAAGTTTGGTACCATTCCATACCTTGAAACCAGAGATATCGCATGGACAACAAATGTTAATGGATGAATGGACAGAACGCAACATCGCATTACATGACCTCGTCTTCAACATGCATATGAAAATGTGATTTCCTGATTTTGGGGTCACAGTTACCTTGACCTTTGACCGTGACCTAAATTTTGGTACACAACACTTCGTCTTCCGTCAATGTATCAATGGACACAAAAAAATCATGATTTTTATGAATTTCATGATTTGGGGGTCACAGTGACCTCGACTTTCGGCCTGGACCTACATTTTGGTATGTGACACATCATGTCCCCCTAATGAATCTACGGACACAAAACAAAGTAATTTTCAAAGATTTCTTGATTCTGGAGTCACAGTGACCTTGACTATTGACCTTGACCTAAATTTTGGTACATGACAAACCATCTCCCCGTAATTTCTCAATGGACACAAAACATCATGATTTTTAACAATTTAACGATTTTGGGGTCAGTGACCTTGACCTTTGATCTACATTTTGGTATGTGACACATCATGTCCCCCTAATGTATCTACTGACACAGAAAAAATGTTATTTTTAATAATTTCCTGATTTTGGGGTCACAGTGACCTTTGACCTTGACCTAATTTTTGGTATGCGACACTTCATTTCCCCCTATTGAATCCACTCACCAAATATTAGTAATTTTTAATGATTTCCTGATTTTTAGGTCACACTGACTTTTGACCTTGATTCTGGTGTCACAGTGATCTTGACTATTGACCTGGATCTAAATTTTGATACATGACAAAACGGCTACCCGTAATTTCTCAATGGACTCAAAAAATCATGATTTTTAACAATTTCATGATTTTGGGGTAACAGTGACCTTGACCTACATTTTGATATGTGACACATTGTGTCCCCCTAATATATCTATTCACACAAAGAAATGTTATTTTTAATAATTTCCTGATTTTTGGGTCAGTGACCTTTGACCTTCGACCTTGACCTATATTTTGGTATGCGACACCTCATTTCCCCCTATTGAATCAACTCACAAAAATTTAGAAATTTTTAATCATTTCCTGATTTTTCCGTCACACTGACCTTTGACCTCTGACCTCGACCTCCATTTCGTATGTAACACATCGTTCCCCCCTAGGGCATCCACTCACCAAAAATTAAAACTGTAGATAGAAAACTGTCAATGATCAATGATTTCCTGATGTTAGGCAACAGTGACCTTTGACCTCTGACCGCAACCTCAATTTTGGTACGCGACACATCGTCTCCACCTAGCGTATCCACTCACAAAAAATTGCAACTGTGGATAGAAAACGTTCACAGATATAGACCGGACACGAACACTTCAGTGATTTCCTGTTTTTTAGGCCAGTGACCTTTGACCTCTGACCTTGACCTTCATTTTGATACGCGATACATCGTCTCCCCATAGGGTATCCACTCACCAAAAATTAGAACTGTACATAGAAAACTGTCCCAGATATAGACCGGACACGAGGGACGGACAGACGAACGGACGGATGGACGGACAGACGGACGGAAACCGCCATCACATAATACGTCCGCCTTTTGGCGGGCGTATAAAAATTAGACACTGTAGAAAAAAATGATAATAAAACAAATCTTTTTCAGTTGAGGCTGATATTGCAAGATTCCATTTCATTTCTGACCCTAAAAGTTTGACGGTAACTGAATATTCATTAAGTGAACTGTCATTTGAATATTGTTATTTGCTTCAAGCATAGATACACTGTAATAGAATCACATGCACTGGAATTCCAGATATTTTGAAAACCTTTACGAACACTTCTTCTACATGTACTATATTCTGGCCAATGTTGCATTTTTTCCAAAACAAATTCTGAATTCTGTTATGAAACTGAGTTCTTTAGAAACTTATATGAACAGTCTTGAATCATACTTCTGAGAGAGATTTGATGAACTGCTAAAATTAACCATTCATACCAAAAATCTTCCTGGTCCACTATAAATTATATAAAATTAAAAAGTGACAATCAATTTGAAGAGCAATAACATTTATAACAGGAATATGTACATGTATTGTGTTTGACCTTCCAAAACCAGAACAACATTTGCCAATTCCCAGAAAAAACTGAACTGGCATGGGTAAATGATTGCTATGGCTGTCACAAAGACAGCAGCAATCAGCCGAACAATGTTACATGATTAATTAAGATAGCCAATAATGGCACAGAATCTATCAAAGCTACATGTGGCCCTTCCTAGCAAGGATTCACCGATTACATTGTCAGTAGAAAACTGGCAGTGTACAGGAACTAACTCTCAATGGTACACGTACACACTGACCTCTACAGTCTGTAGCAATTCTGTCAGAAATGCTGGATATTTGTTTAATTGATGATGGCCGAGTCTGTTTAGGCCTCTCATGCTGCATAGAGTTAGCCTTGTGTTAGGAGTGGCAAAGAAAATTGTATGTGATGGATGTAGCTGAGCATCCCATTTAGTGCACATTGATATACATTTTCAGAATATATATGATGTGAGAGAGATAATTTATTTTAACATTGCATTCAGCAAAATTACAGCTATATCGTGATGAACAGCATAAATCTCTATCTAAAGATCAAATATCTAACCACAAAATTACATAACAAATCAATCATCATCAAACAATCCAGAATCAAATCTCTCATGTCAATGAAGAAAGTTTTCAGGATATATAGGTTATGGGGTGAGGTGTAGTTTGGGATAGAGGAGAGGGCTCAGTTCCCTTGGTGGGGTATACTGCCCAGGGGTAATTGATGTGTCAAATAGTGTACAGTGATGTAAGCTTTCAGAATATAAGAGGTTATGGGTTGGGTGAGGCTTAGTTCACGAGATAGATGGTGGGGCTCAGTTCCACGGGGGCTCAGCCCGGACTATGCACTAGGGGAAATGGATGTGTCACAGAACATTAACCAGACAGATGGATGGATGGACAGGTAGATGACAGAAACAGACAGACTGCATGACGGGGTTGCATTACACAGGCTAGCATTTGAAGAGAGTTTTGAATTTTTCACCTGATTACCGATAGCAAAACATTATGAATCGTGATTACACATAGCTATACTGATCTGTTACAGAAAGGCTGGCTGGATACACAGCAGAATATAATATAACATGAGCCCCAGATGTCTTTAATTTTGTTATTTTCCCAAATCTGCTATTCTGTCGTCTTGGACTATCATGCGGAATAATCCGTTACGAGCTGGAAACAGTACATAATTGTGTACCCCAACTACATTGTAACATCAAGGAACCAGTATGTCTGTCACATCCCATTGACTGCCACCACCTCTCCTGCTATCTACAAAGTTTCATGTCAGCTTTGATCTTCAGCACAGCTCTGCATCAAAAACATTTGTATTGAGGCTTGCATGTTGTAATATGGCTGCTTCTCTTTGATTCCTGGATACCAAAAGGCTAAATATTCAAAGAAAAGTAGGTCAGAATGGAAATATACATGGTTTGAGAATACTATCCAATTGTTGACTGATGACTTGTTACTGATGGTTGTAACATTTAATCCCATCGGAGGAAAAGTTGGCGAATTCTGATGGCGTTACCTCAAATAAATAATTCACCACATCGGGCATCACCCACCTTTTTCTAGGTCAACATAAAGCTGGTCAATGAATTCATCCAACTGCTGTCTCTCATCTGATGGCAAGTCCAAATCATCACAGTTTTTCACCCACATACTGATGGAACTGTCAATCAATATTGACAAGAAAATTGTATCTTAATACTCACAGAAATTTGACATTTTGTGATATGACCACGGCACTGAAAATTCTTCAGGGATATACTCTATGTTTGTGTTATTTTCTTAAATTATAATCAATGTAGAAGCACAAATTGCTGACATGTATTTTTTTATTTTAGTTGGGGAGCCAAATACCATACAGGGCTTGCAAACCTATACTGAAGTGCATATTTTGCAACAATCGGAGTGAGAGTGCATGTCAATATTTCCAGTTAACTGAATATGGTAATCCCTCTTATAATTCAATCATAGGAAGTGAAACTGCACTATAAAATCAAGGGTCGATCAAATCTATTAGAACAGGAAGTTGACAAAATGATTCAAAATCATTCAGATAATCCATTATATCTTTGTTATTTCAATTATTTTTGAGGGCGATCAAATTTATTAAGAACCACCGATTGAATTTTGTCTCCAAATTCGGATTGATTGAATTTTGATAGGGGATTGAATTATTACATAATCTTCATACAGCAAGTCCATTTCTTTGCATATATGTCCCAATCAGGCCTTGATATGTTAGGGCACCCATTTCCTTTCGAATCCAAGGTGTTTATTTTATCAATGAACCAGTCAGAAACAGTCCACACCAAGTCCGTAGCATGATGTCATCTTCCAGCAGCTGGGTCATTTCCCCTATTATGAGGTAGGGGCGATGCAATAAATCACCCAAATTTTGGCTTAATTCGAGGTAATTGTCTTTTTGGGTCTACTTATAATTGTGCAACCCTCATTTGAAGAGAACTGCATGGTGGACTGATATACCAAGGGCAGGTCAAAGCATAGATGTAACATGAGATTGATCTAATCAAAACCCCTCGGCTTTTCCCAAGTGATCGAGACCCATCATGTGTAGTGTGAATTGGAGGAGAGATAGTTCTATGTGGGATGATCAAGATATACTGGTAGTTGGTTACATTCAGGCATATAGGACAGAAATGGAAATTAATATATCTGTAAAGGGGCATAACTCTGTAAAATATGGGCCGAGGGGAGCCACTTTTGATAGGCGTCTGACTTAGCACTGTGTAAAATAAGAACCGAGATGAATAAGCTGTACCGAACATGGATCTGCAGATATAACTTGTGCATTCAACTACAGATAACAAAATCAGAGATTATTACATCCAAAAGGGGCATAACTTCATAAGCCGAGGCGAGTAATCCTTTGTTGGCTTGTAGAATACAGCAATATACATGTAAATAAGTTTCCAAAATATAGTAGCTATACCGAACACAGTTCTGCAGATATAGTTGGTTACATTCAGGCATATAGGACAGAAATAGAAATTGATATATCTGTAAAGGGGCATAACTCTGTAAAATATGGATCGAGGGGAGCCACTTTCGATAGGCGTCTGACTTAGCACTACTGTAAAATAAGAACCGAGACTAATAAACTGCACCGAACACGGATCTGCAGATATACATTGTAACTTGTACATTCAACTACAGATAACAAAATCTGAGATTATTACATCCGAAAGGGGCATAACTCCATAACACGAGGCGAGTACGGTAATTTCCCTAATAATTCACCTTCCAAATTTAATTCGAAAACGGACGATTTTTCCACTGTTGTGATTTTCTCCATCCTAATAAAACGAAAACGGGAGCATTTTTAATATCCTCGTGAAAGATAAATTCGAACACTCCCGTTTTCGTCGCGGAGTTCGTGCCGCTGAAAGTCAAGTGAATATGTTACTAAGAATAATTTGTTACCAAGAATAATTTCTGTATACCCGTTGACACAGAAATAAAATACAAAAGTTCAGCTTTTGTTATTGCGAATTCTCCATATCATAGAACTATGATCGGAAGTTACTAACCGGGTTCTCATTAGCCGGAGGTTGGAGGCGAAAATGCCCGTCAACTGGCCATTTTGGGGCACCTACTTGATCAATAGAAAATAATTTAACGGCAATTTGAATGATATTTCCGATGTCTCATTTTCTTTAATAAACAGATGATATGGTAGGACGAATGTTTCCCTCTGTTTGTCCCTGTCAGGGCTTCGGTGTAATAGTTAGTATGTGCACAACTGCTTTGTCGAGGGAGCCATTATTTCATTTCTTCAGACCTGCATAACGTGCTCCATACATTTTGACTGCAGCACGGGATCAGTTGAGTATTGCATTTGAGCTACGGGTAGATGTCAATAGACATTGATGTTGGTGTTTTATTCACTCGCCAATCCAGAACAACGTTTCCATGTAATAAAATGACGGACTTGTTTCCAACAACATGATAATCCATTGTTAGTTTGAAAAAAGAAAAGAGAGAAGAAAAAAAAACATATGCAGAGTGCCCTCGTCTCGACAGTCTGCGTGAACGAAACGATGATTGGTGTGTCGATTACGCAATTCCGAAATGGCCAGAATGAAAAGTCGGTCAGATGAAACGAAAGTTCCAACCACTTCTCTGAAAACTTTTAACCAAATTACTGAGCTGGTGTAACTTGACTACAATTGTTTTAGAAGCGACACTAAAGTCAAAACGCACATGTCGTGCTTTTAGGCGTATCACCTCTTTGCACTGGAATGGGACAAGCCGTTTCAACTCTTGACCTTGAACTTGCAAATTCCCGCCAAGTTTGTTTCATAAAATTTGTTTACGTTAAGTTTTACTATGATGATTTCATTGGCTGAGAACAGTCAGCGGGTCGCAAATTACCTTTTCTGAGGCGAGCACATGATCTTATTGTGTCACGCAAAATAGACTCGTCCATGCCAGCCTGCACATGGTTTCACGTGCCCAGTCAAAATATAATTAGATGAGGTATCCCAGATATTACATCAGACCACGTGCGGTCTGTAAATAGACTAGGATTTGTCATCATTTCCTGTACATTTTCGGCCTGCTCGGATTTCGATGCCTGATAAACTAAACACAAAATTACTCTGGCGACTAAACACTTCATGTAACAAAAATTCACTCGCCACTTTGGCGATTTACTCTATTTTTAATCGACACATTGGCAAGTAACTGAACAATTCAGTTGCCAGTTGTCATTTTTTAGTCGTCTTTGGCGAGTTGTGGACTGGGTTTCGTGAGCCCTGGGTTCCAGAGTCTTTTAAATGAACTATTATATAGAGATATCAAACATAATACACGGTTATCAAGACAACAACGATCCGGTGAAGCGGTCCGTCATTTTGGATCTTCCGTGAAAATCAGCGTAACATATAATTTGATCATAAGCGTTTTTCTGGACTTAGTGCGACAAATAATTCGAAAGTAGCCAATTTTTGGAGTTGCAAGTTTCATCACTGCACCGTGAATTATTAGGGAAATTACCGTAATCCTTTGTTGGCTTGTAGAATACAGCAATATAAATAAGTTTCCAACGGACGGACGGACGTACATGGCGACGACAATACCCTGAGGCCAAAATGGTCGAGGGGTAAAAATGGACTTGATGAACAAATATGAGGAATTATTGCCTACAAGTTGTCATGGTGAATTGTGTTTTTGGATAATTTTCAGTTATTTATCGTTCCCATTATTACATGTAGATATATGACCCCTTGTAATAATCATGTTTTAATGGGTATGTGGGGAGATATTTAGTTTCTATCGGCTACAATTTTCCGTGGGTGCATCAAGAATCTAATGTAACAAGATTGGACTTTATATATTAATATGTGTAAAGCGGACCAAAAATGTAGTTCATAAAGTGGGATGTGATTGTCCCTGGGGTAGTAGATGGGATACACATATGGGATCCTGACAAACAAATCCCAAAAGTATTCCAGAGTCACTTTACTCTATTCTGATATGCAATTACGTTTGGTGTATGAATAAATGATACCTGAACTAAGACATTAAACAGATCAGTGTAAAAAGCCTTCAGTGGTCGATCACAGGTGCCTGCCATATAGTTGTATGACAGAACTGCTGGAGAGATTTGTTGGAGACTAGAGTGCATGGCTTTCGGTCTCCCTAATTTGGGCACAGCTTCTATTTGGTACGGCAAAACTGTTTTAAGCAGACAAACCCACTCAAAATAGCTTGTAGACTTTGACTCTAATATGACGCTTTGATCAGTAATCTCCTTGAACATTGAATTTCAAAGCAAGGAAAAACCTTTTTTTATTTAAATTAGAATCTTTTCTCTCTCTCCCTCTGTCTGATTTCGGTACATCCTAATTTGGGAACAGTGTATAATGCCGCAATATGGGTGAAATTTAGCTTTTCTGGTATTGATGAATTTGTAGGTGAAAAGAAAGACAGTGTTCATGATCACTTTATCAGGAATTCAATTTCAGTCCTGAAAATAGGCATGATTAGGGAATGGGGTGAAAAGGACAAATTTAAAAACAATTTTTGTAATTAATAATAATACACACCTTTCATTGCCATAAGCCATAATCCCTTGCAGTGTAAAATTCCATGCAGAATTTCGATAAATCCAAGAGAAAACGAGGCTCATTGCATTCCGCCATCTTAAACCTCACAATTTTTTCTGCAATAGCTGCAGTCATGGATGAGGCACAGCTATGCGAGGAGGCGGGTTGGGACCATTCATCGCAATGAAAGGTTTGTTACTTTTGTATTATTAATAATTGCAAAACTTATTTTTAAATTTTTCCTAATTATTTCATAATACGTAACCATTCATTGCCATAAGCCAGAATCTCACAGAAAGTGAAAGGATAGCTGAACTCATGCGCACCGATTCATGTATATGCATCGGAATGGTGCCGATATGTTGATAATGGAGAATACAAAGTTAAGGACCAGTCCATGAGAGGTAGTGGTAACCTTGAGCGATGTCTGGAATCATGACGCTACTGAGGAGATTGTCTGTGCCAGTAGCAGGCTCATGACACCCGATCAACCATCTGAGACATAAGGCTAAACTGTTAATTTCTCTTCAATTATTTTTCCAGAAAGATGACCAACTATCAAGTTCATGATGCCTTTACTGATGAATTTTTAAAAAGTATTTTAAAAGTGTGTGAACGGGATAACCTAGCTACCACGGCTATAGCAATGTAAAGGTGAAAGCATCTACATGATTGACAGCAGGGTCGATCTGTAAGTTGACTCCGAAGGATGACATTAAATATAAGAGCCATATGAATGTAGAGTGACAATATTAGTGCTTGCAACCAACGGAAATTGAACTTGTGCTGTAAGACTTCTGATCCTTCAATTGACCCTGGAAGTGACTGGAGTTTGGAGATATTAAGGTGATTGCTTTCCGACATTTTGTCACACTGTCTGGCCTATTAGTCATCGACTCGGTATGAAAATTACTGAGGCAAAATGATACAACAGACAACATTAACCAGAGTAGAGCCCCTATCAATTCTGACTGACGGCCACTTTTCGGGTCAATGACATTAGCCGCCCGCACGTTAATGGCTTAAATTGGCTCAGTATGTCTTAAGACATCAAGCTTGTCCAGGAGAGATTAATCAATAAACCCAATTATTGTCAGACAAGTGCACTCGTGGGGAAGATGGTTTCCCCTGACCGTCACTGTAGGTCATCTACACGTGAGTTGATGTACTAAAGATTTACTGATCATGGAATTTGTACCTGATTAGTCCCCTGTATAAGTACAGAGGTACTCCAAATGTTATTAAGGAATTCTAAACCACTCTCATAGTTTACATAATTCCCTTAATCATACAATCACAGGAAGTGAGATTTCTTTCCATAAAATTAGGGGATGATCAAATTTATTACAGCAGGAAGTTGACAAAATGGTCAATGTTCAATAATTCAGATAATCTGTTACTTCTTCGTTATTTACATGATTTATATCAGATTGTAGAAGGTGATCAAATTTTTTAGAACAACTGATGTACCAGTGATTCTATCCACAGAATAGGTGGCGATTTGATTTCAATAGGGTAAATGAATTATTAGGGTACGTATTTACTGTATCTGTGTCCTAGCTGTACATATACATGTTCCTACGAAGTAGGCTCTCATTTGCAAATTGTCCGGTAATGAGTGAGTCAGTCAATCAGTCAGTGAGTCCATCCGAATCCTTTCATCGGCAAAGTAAGGAGAGCCATTGACATTAGAACTTTGAATTTTGGGAAGAACGTGCATTAGGGGAATGTTACCACCAAGTTCTGAGCTGACCTACTTTTGATGAAATTTAGGGACTAATCCAGGCATTTTTGGGGGACCCCGGTCTCAATCTTCTGGTCACAAACTACTTTGGACTGATTTCCAAGATGGCCACCTACTGGATTACTCATCTCGCTGAAAATCAGTATCAACCATCCCTGCACTGGTATGTACATACTCCACAAGTTTGCAGTTGATAGGATCATTCATTCTCAAGTTTCTGATTGGACAAGAAATCTGTGGACCGAAATCCAAGATGGCATCAGTGGCCATATTGGTATTTTCTCACTACTATCAAAGTCCTCAAGTAGTAAAATGATAAGTTCATTCTTTCAGATGCTGACATCCCAAATGAATAAATGAATTGATGACAGAATGACAGACCACTGCCTTTGACCTGGTGTGGGACAACGAATATCATGCTTGCTGGTGACCAATCCAATACCTATACAACAATCCGCATCAACATTTGAATGATAGACATACAATAGGCAATGATTTGGTGTAAGACTCACGAAATATAGTTGACAAAGGACTTGCCACAAGTTAGATTGTCCGTCTTCTGTACAGGAGATTACTTTTTCATGGGATGTCTTACACCGAAGCCTTGCCGTACTATTGTGAACTAATAAGTTTCATAACCTCTTCAAGACCATGACCAGTGCGGAAGCTTTATACATGTACCGAGTGAGATTATCAGTACTTACCTTGATCCAATGCCTTGACCATTAGTACCTATCATGGCAAATAGGGATACAAAACCTTCAGGTGTGAACCACTGCAAATATATGTCATTGTACTGATTACTGTACTCTAGACAATTTAAGATATTATTCGGAGCTTTAAATTTTGTGATAAATTTATACTCAGTCCCAACTACGTACAATGCAGAGAATGTTTCAAAAGTCCAATTACATGTACCTCATAAAATTTATAACCATCCAATTACCCCAATTGTGTTTAAGTTAGAGATCAATTCTGTTCAAATTGTAATGTACCTATTGTAAATTTGATCAGCCCGACTGTGCCATAAATTAAATTTTGTACCATATATTTATCATCATATACTCTGTCATATTCCAATAAATTTGATCAATTCATTATCACTAGATGTCAATGACAGGATGTATTTCCTGTGACTGAATTATCATGTTAGGCTGAATATTTTTTTTATTCTTTCACAAGGAACAAATCTGGCAAACCGATGCAGTAGCGTTTAATACAATTTGCATGGAATTACCAACAATGTTCTTTGAGTTACTTGAAGAGTCAGCCTTCAACAATACTATTTCCTTCAAATGAGACACTGACTTTTTGCTGTGTACAATAAAAAGGGCTGGGGAATATTTTAATCAGTGATAACTGTACTATTTTCGACTTGACGTTACCAAACTTATCATCAACATATTACAGGGGCGTGTCAAAAGTTTTTTACGCGAACGTGTTCATTTTTGAACAGGGGATCGTTCATTTCCGCATGCGTCAGGTCGTTCATTTTACAGAGCAGCGTCAGAAAATGAACACTAGAACGTTCATTTTTGAATGCACTCTGACGTTCATTTTTGCACGTTCGTTTTCGCATGTTCATTTTCGCGAGCAGAAATGAATAACATACAGAAACCTGCCTTGCGATGTTACTATTATAACATGCGCCGGGTCAAATCTACTTTCCCGCAGCGCGGCCTTACTCTGTTATAAAATTTATTGTAACTTGCCATGGGCTTTGCATTGTTTATATACATGTATTCAGTGCATTCTGTAAAACCTAGCGTGGTATGTCCGATGTCTGCGATTTTGTTTAATAAACGGATGATATATGGAAGGACAATGATAGAATTGTTTCTCTGTTAGGGGCCTACTTGTCTCCGTCACGGCTTCAGTGTTTTGTTACCTGGAGATATTATCTTAAATTATCTGAAATTATTGAATGGTGTAAAATAGAGAACTGTTAATTGATCTTTGTTTCTATAAGAAAATACGTGCATTGGCTTTTTTTTGTTACAAGTCGTTTTCGCTGGCTATCCAAATCCGCCGTTGATACCGGCCGGTTCCATAAAAATGCTGTTGTCGACCCTTCAATTCAGCGCTCGTGAAACGATCACAATTAATGCTACACAGGATATTCCATTCCTTTTCTTCCGTTAAAAGCCTTCAAAGCCAAGATAGAACAAGTTTGAATGAGGGTGTTGTGAAAATTATATATGGGACGATTAATTAACACGAAAACTCGTAATACTGCAACGTTATTTTGAAACCCCTACAATTGCCTCTTGCTGGTGAATGAGCTGAATCTGGGCTTCAGAAGGGGCAAAATATTCCCCAGGCAGTCAGTTGTTACACACGATCTCATTTGCATATGAATAAGTGTCATTTCTAGACTGGGTGAAACTTGCATGCTGCACGTGACGTCGTTTACAAGGCATAACCAATCTGCCCAAGTCCAGGTTATGCCTAAATCATCGCAGAGGGTTCGTAACATATCGAATGATCACTGGCTCGCGATGATGGGCATCACCCAACCCAAAAGATTCTCATGTATATGATTACAGGAGCTGGGCCAAAGGAAGAGAAGATCATGTTTGTTTGTTCTGAAAAACCTTGAAAATAAAGATCGATGTCACCTTCAAAAAAGCACACACAGCTAAAAATTTACACACATAATGGTGTTTGCCAATTTACAATTTAACAATTCCCACTTGTTTGAATAAACAAGCCAAATGCGATGATTCATTTCAGGAAAACAAATGCTCTGATTTGGGAAATATGCAATGAAATAAGTTGAATTCTGGACTGATTTCTCGTGATTCGATAAAGTTGCACATGGCAATTGGAAAAAAACAAGTTACTGCTTGTGTTGTATGACTGAGTGACAAGGATACTTCATCTTACAGACCTGGGCTAAATCTCTGCATTCCCTTTATCTTACGTGGACTCTCCTGTTTCACTCTAAATTTCATGCAGTCCAGATTCCCTCTGTAGCCTATATATAGTATAGGACCCTTCTATCTTGATTTTACAGGGAGTGCCACAGTGAAATTCCCTCTGCTGGTAACCTAGCCATCCCGCACACCCCTATCTTGACTTTGGATTCTTCCATTTCATGTAGTCTTCTCTAAAGGACAAGCTGTGGAGCGTGGCAAGACTATTAAAACAAATATGCTGTACAAAGACTTCACAGCTGGACATGCTAAAAATAAACTAAACACTTCATTTGCAAAAATATCCCACGCCTCCAGATAAATGTGAACACAGATTGTTACACTGATGAGAGGAGTCAGGACTCAAAACAATGTAGCCATTGACAATTAAAATATCAAAGGAGAGCCTGTCAAGGCTTGGGTGTTTCAGTTGGAAATTGAAGGGCTTTGAGGGGTTATACTATTACGCCGTGCGATGTGAACACCTCAATCATTTCAAGTTTGTTTCATATAAAGTGGACTTTAATGATGATAATAATAATAATAATTGGAGCTGCGAGCAGCATCGAGCCGGGGACCAGGTCTACACAGTGCCTAGTACCCAGGCCTATGCCGGAATGTGACCGCCAATTGCCTTCACAAAATATCTCAGCAGCCTTGTAATCTCTACCTATCAAGGTTCAAGAGAACAAACGCTTGCAATATGGATAAGGTTTATTACAAAATTCGTGTGTTCATATTCCAACAATTTTGATTGGTCGATGGTGGCCATTTTTTTAACGGATGAAGTTTTTACCTCTAAGAATGAGAGAACTCAATCCATTGATCATGTGTACCAAGTTTCACAACGATCGGAGCAGCGGTTTCAGAAGAGAAGATCGTTGAAGGTTTGGCGCTAAATCCAATATGGCCGCCAAACCATTCAGCCAATCGAAAATATTTGCTTTCAGTGCAACAGACCATGGCCTTCCCGATATATCGCAGTGACCTACAAATCCGTATCTATCAGGGTTCAAGAGAATAAGCCGTTGCAAAATTGGCAAAGTTTTTCACAGAATTCAAGATGGCGGCCAAACCACGTGACCTAGCAGCAAAATTTTTGCATATTCGTGATCGCCATGTCCTATAACATATATTTCATAACTTTTCCGGTCAAAATCCGTCACTTGAAAATTCGACCATTTTGATTGGTTGATGGCGGCCATCTTTTTTAACCGATGAACTTTATGAGTCATAATATGGGAGAACTCTTTCCATTGATCATGTATACCAAGTTTCACAACGACCGAAGCAGCAGTTTCAGAAGAGAAGATCGTTGAAGGTTTGGAGCTAAATCCAATATGGCCGCCAAACCATTCAGCCAATCGAAAATATTTGCTTTCAGTGCAACAGACCATGGTCTTCCCGACATATCGCAGTGACCTAGAAATCCGTATCTATCACGGTTCAAGAAAATAAGCCGTTGCAAAATTGGCAAAGTTTTTCACAAAATTCAAGATGGCGGCCAAACCACGTGACCTGGGAGAAAAAAATTTGCATATTCGTGATCGCCATGTCCTATAACTTATATTTCATAACTTTTCCGGTCAAAATCCGTTACTTGAAAATCCGACCATTTTGATTGGTCGATGGCGGCCATCTTTTTTAATGGATGAACTTTAAAAGTCATAATATGGGAGAACTCTGTCCATTGATCATGTGTACCTAGTTTCACAGCGATCGGTTCAGCGGTTTCAGAGGAGAAGATCGTTAAAGGTTTTAAGCTTAATCCAAGATGGCCGCCAAGGCATCTGACCAATCAGAATCAACTTAGTACAAACATTAGATCTCATCCCCCAGAACATATCCTGTAAGTTTGGTCTTAATCCACCGTATCGTTCTTGAGATATCTGTGACACAAAATCATGTGGAATAATAAGAATAATCATGGTCCCCTAAATATACGTCATCTTTCTCGAACATGCTATATGTTTGTGATCTTCATGTTTTAATGCACAAACAAATAATGCTTGAGAAATGTAGACTGTATATTCCAGATTTCTTATCGATCATGTGATTCTTCAGAGCTTTACTGATCAAAATACGATAATAAAATCAACGTTATATGTACATCTGTTCAAGGGGCTTTCCGAGATGACTCATTTTTGACACCAAATAATAAATATAACGAATAGCATTTAGAACACCGCAATATGTGTAATAAATTAAATTGAAACGACAATATTATGCCGAGGTTTCAAATGTTGACAGTGTCAGTTACGGCCTGCCGGGATTTTGGCCTGCCAAGAAAATCCCGGGTGGTCATTTGGTGTGCATAAAAAGCCATCTGGGCCTGGAGACTATAACTATTTTCCCATACGAAAAAAATTAGTAGCGGTGAAGAAATCTGATGCAATGAATCACACACCAGACCTTACAACTTGATATACCCGGGAACGGCAACCGACTTTGAGCTCTCCCCCTTTCTGGGCCTCCTGTGCAGACGGTCCACGTGCGTCACGCACGATCATATACAGAGCAGGTCAGACAGGACAATAGGGGACAGCTAGGGGTTTAGCATATACGGTTGACAAATAGGTTAACATTCGCGATCAACATCCGTCAAATGCCATCTATCAAATTTGTTATATAAATGTCATACAAATACGTAATATAATAATGTGTGGTTTGATATCACAACGAAGTCTTTATTTGTCTATCAAATTTCTTCAAATTACGAACATTCTAAGGGGCTTAATTCACCAACTTGTTCACCCGATTATTGTATCATTCTTTACGATATTTGGTCACATCGGACTTTTAATAAAACCAAATCAGTATGGTGATATTTCTCTGTCGAAGTTTAATATTATATAGTTCATCTCGTTTTCTTCCAAAAAATAATACACGCGCGTTAGTTCCTATATGTCGCTTGTTCTATAATTCCCGGTAAATAATTCCCCAGAATATGCACGAAAGATCCACTTTTTTTATATTAAATACATTTATTGAATTTGCTGTAGATAAACGTCAAATCTTTGCCATAATTGCTTTGAAAGAACGAAAGTACTTCTTCAGAGGAAGTGGGTTATATACCTACGAAAGCTAGTGCAAAATAAATACAGTTAAGTCTTAAAAGTGCTGCCTTTTTGAGTGTTCTGTTTTTGTTTTTTTTTCCGTTCTAATAAGAGTCGACACAATAGCCGTAATGTGAGCCCTTCAGCGAATTCTGACAGCTATCAATAAGCCATCCTAATTTGAACGTTCGAAAAAGAATGTTCTTTTTCTGACGTTCATTTTTCTGACGGGGTAGTGTTCATTTTCTGACTGTCGAACGTTCGTTTGCTGGGAGAAAAAGAACGAGTACCTGTTCATTTTCTGACGCATTCTTTTAGTTTGAACGTCAAACTTTTGACACGCTCCCTAAGCATAGTGATCCTTTCTTGGAACAGTGAGATAATTAAATGCATATTTACTATATTTTTCACCAGGTATCAGTAGTGAAGAGTCATGGGAGTCATGTGTCAATGTACCAGTTGGTCAACCAGGGCAAACCTAACGTCTAAGAATTAACGTGGGAAAGGGAGATTGAATCATTAATCAGCAAATGTGATCACTTCTCCAAGTACCTGTTGTAGGTCCTCATCAAACAGAGCCTCTGCTGTCATTGTTCTCAATATCTCCAACTGGTCCTACCAAAATAATACAGGTCAGAGTTAACAGTTACACTTTAAAACATTCAATTCAGCATTCATTTCAAACATCCATATGTTACATAATGTTGTAGGATATAAAGTATGCATTTAGGTGAAATGCAGATGGCCTCAAGTTCACTGGGCCAAAATTAAAAAGTTCTTTGTTTGGGGTAACATACATGTAACAGGGGCGTCGGAAGCAAATTCAAAGTGGTACGGCCACTATCATAGCACTTTAGGCGAGGGTCCAGGGGCCGCCTAGGCCCCGGAAGCTCCTGGGTTCTAGATGGCCGGAGACGCATTCTGAGCGATTTCTGGCGAATAAAATCACTCGGCATTGAAGTGTATTTTTAGTTCTTTCCTAAACCTTTTACCATGAAAACGCAATCGATGGTGGTTTTCTGCGATGCTGAATTACAGAATAAATATGTATAGTGAAGTACCGTAACCTAGACACATTGTGTAGACGTAACCGATATAATTCTTATAGGCAATGGGGCGTTGATAAATTCATTGCAGAAGTAACGCCATCTACACTCATAATTTAGGTAGCCATACTTCTACAATAATAAAGCTGGCGCTCGTAGTTTGTAAACGGGCCATGACTGCTAACAGTAAATTATCTCATGGACAAGGGACGCAAAAAAGAAACAAAATATGAGAAAACCCCTCTACCCCGCCCGTCATTACAGTTACTTGCAGGGCATTTCTTGGAGAACGAAGTACTTGCGGCAGAATTATCGCGAGGGAGGAGCTAAAGTCCCACTAGACCCCTCGCTCCACTTCCCATTTCCAACACTCTCTTCTCGCTTCTCTGTGAGAAAGCGAAGGACCAATTCACGAAGGAGCAAAGCGACCAAGCAGGGGGGAGAGTCTGAGACGGTGGCACTCCAAAAAGTGTCACCAAATGGCGCTCACAGAGATCATCTGAGCAGTGTTTGTTCCCGATAGGATATACATCAGAACAGTGTGAAAAGTGTGTTCAGGTGATACAACATTAAAAGAGTATAAGGCGCTATTGAACTCCTGTTTAAATCATTAGCTCATTAGGCCGTATATTGTTTGAAATACAAGGTCGGGCACGGACCTGTAAAGGTAGCAGGAGGCCAGAAACAACCTATAGCGTGTAGGTCTATGGCATATTGGACAAGCGAACAACGGAATTCATATGAAGAAAATTTAAAAAATTTCGTTGATAAAATAACGTGAACACCAGCCAATGAACGTACATGTTACTTTCCATGCATGATCGAAATTTTCCCGAGAGGGCTAGCCGGTGCTCATAGCCGCTAACGAATTCAATGGCGCTCTGGGCCGATCAGAGTCTTATTCAACTTGGAAGTTATCAAAATTGATTACATTTCTAGTTTGTTTTTTATTTTGTGTTTTCTTCTTTCTTTCTTCGTTTTCTTTATTTCTTTTTCTTTCGTTTTTTTTTTTGTTCAAAAGTGGTACGGCCATGGCCGTACCTGCCATACCGCTTCCGACGCCCTTGTGTAACCTTGTTACACACCAAGGGTCGGTAGGCCAACCTTTACTTCTTTTTTTTTATTTTCTTCATTTGAACTTTTTCATGATCAAGTACCTGGTGACAATATTGCTTCATAAGATTAGAGACAGATGTGTCAAACATTGAAAATATTATCATTCCTGCATAGCACCAGTTCAACATTTAACATGGCCGATATAGAGTTCAGCCCCCCCCCCCCCCCTCACTTTCAAATGTGCTCCCAGGGCTCCTGAAGATTTCTGTTTACAATACATGAATTTGTGTTTCATGTACATGTACCAGAGATGCTGAATATTGGGATAATACATTATTCATCGACTCTTCTCACATTAACACAATGGCCAGGCATCACCTAACAGCCGTCTAGCTACTAACTGCATGGTTGAATCATGTTGGCATAAACAGTGAGTGAATGAATAGAATTTAACGTCGCTTTCAACAATATTTCAGCTATATCACAATGAACCAACTAAGCACCACCCAGCCCAGTTTTGTTCCTGCTACTTCAAAGAAGAAATCTTTGAAGCAGCATGGAACCAGACACCCTCCATCCACCCTATAAAACACTGAGGACAGCACACAAGACACAGACAGGACGCTTACATGGTGCAATAAAGACAAGTGATATTACAGTGCTAGACATCACATTATCAAGTTCCTGTTGCTTCTCAGCAAAATGCATTGAAGCAACAGAAACCTGGACCCACCCAACCACCCGCTGTTGGCATAAAGCATTGCATTAGATTATTGGACCAATGTTGATCATCCAGTGACCAGAAAAATATGGGTCATCTTCACTATACACCTCTAAGAGATATGACTTTCCATATGTGGACGTAACTTGATAACGACAAAATGATGAGTATACATGTAGATGTACATGATGATGACATAAAAATGATGGGTTTTTCAACCTACATGACAATAACAAGAGGAATGCATCTTTCTTTACATCACAAATTAGTGAAAGACAGATAAAGTTTTGAAATGTCATAGCAAAACAATTAGCAAACTCCCAATAAGAAATGTCTATTTCACAGCTGCATATGAGGGGAAATAGCCTCAATCTTGTTCAGCCACACTGACAAGTAAGGAAAGTTATCTCCCTTGATATGCCCTCAGCCATCACCATGACCACAGAGCACCCGACTATCTGAAAGTATTAAAGTACATATAGGGCCAATACTTACTGAGAATTGTTTTCCTAACATTTTGTGGACTATTTGTTCCTCTTCGTTTTTTGTAAAATTCACAAAATCAGAAAATGAAGCCATGGTACGTGACTTGTCATCAGACTGAAAGGCAATATATACAAGTTAGAGCAGAGATGAGATTTATCTTATGCAGCCAACAAAAATCCAAATCCTTTAAAATTCAATTGTAGATCATTATTGTACAATGTATAATTGTAGGAATATCCTATGGTAAACTTATCTCTCGTCTTTGTCAAATTTTCAAAACACATCCACACTCTGACTGCAGGAGAAATTAAAAGAATCTTACATCTACTGTTGTAACATACCTGTTCCAATAAAGTTTACTGGCTGAATATTAATTTTTGGGTGAAAAAGAGCAGTTTAACCTGTGATTGACATCTCAGGAAATGTATACATAGAAACATGTTAGATCATTCTAAATATGTTTCCTCAAAAATTTGTGATGCATTTTTCGATCTTCTAAATTGGACTACATGTATCTTCTGGATGTGTTGATATTTTTTTGGTGAAGGTTGTCATGATCGTGAAGTTACAGCTAATATGGAGAGAGAATTAATGTTTAACATCGCGTTCAGCAATATTTCAGCTATATAGGGACGGCAATTGTATGGTTTATTGTTTACAGTATAGGATTCATTTACCTGTTTAACCATAGCAATTATCTTTGCTATCAACATTATACTGGCCGTCTCTGGTGGATAGTGCATATTTCTGCAAACAACAAAAACAAATGCCGACCGCATATATCATCTAGTGTACACATCCTAACCTCAGCAAAATGATAAATACATATATACTTCAGTAGCCTAAACAATGGACATGCTATGAAAATGCTTAATTATAGCATGGAAAAATAATTCACCCATTGTACATGTTGTACTGCTATAACCTTCATACGCTACCATAGCCTCATCGAACATCAACGCCAATTTTTTTAGAAATTACTTGTTTAATGAAAGATAACACAATTTGCTGCAAAGAATTATTAACTGTAATTTTGTACGATAACAGGATCATCCAATCATAGGATGTGAAATTTCCCACCGACAAATCAAGAAGTGCATAATAAAATATGTCTTTGCAAGTTCAACACTACAAATCTTGCCTTGGTCGAATATCACACATTCTTTCATCAGAATATGGTTTGGTGATGTCATAGCTCTATAAATATTCCGCGGTCCATATTAGGAGAAGTGTCCCTGTATGACTTCTTCAAAATTCAAATCTGTTTGGCTATTTACGGTTTGAAGGATTTGTCCTTTTCACTAGGTCAAGGGAATTGATGGATTATTTCTGTAGTGTAACTTGAAACGTGAAGATGGATCAAATATATTGAAAAAAGAAATGTGAATACTCAAAACCGACATTTTGAGACCATGATCATGTTAGTAATTTCTTTTAAATGTAGGATGCAAGCATGCTGATCAAAGGAAAGCTGATAAAATTTGAGCTTGCCATATTGAAGATGTCCCAGTGACGTCATTTTCTAAAATGCATTTTTTTTTCGTCTGATTTTCTGAGTTTATGATTAAGATTTATGCTATTTTCTCAGGAAAACCTACATAATAATTTAGGAATTAATTATCTGATGTGAAATATAATAATGTTGGATGTTTTTATGTGTAAAAAGCAAAAATTCTCAAGAAAAGCTATGAAAATTTTCAACCACACCCTTATTGCCACCATTTTAAATGTACCCACGATCCTTTTCTCAGAGGGGTATGCAAATAAGCTCAAAATGACACCATATGATAGGCTACAAAAGTCGGGAGTGTCAGCTCTTAATTTTTTTTTGTCATTTCAGATGTGAATAACGCGCCTATCTCTCCCCCACCCCCACCAGGTCTGGTAGGGTTATAGCAGACAGATTTACCTCCAGGCATCCTGTAGTTTACACAGTGGATGGTTGCTATCTTCAGAAGATGGTCCCAGACACATCACTTTATGGTACTGAGTGGAAGCTTTACCCCTGCAGTCTACACAACAGTACGGTGCCTATAATATAACAAAAGTTATTACATATATTCAATTATTTTAGAATCATAATATTTTCACAGATTCTAGGAAGAGAGAGAGAATTAAGGTTTAATCTCGCGTTCAACAATATTTCAGCTATATAGCGACGACTTCACAGATTCTAGTGCCAATGAGTGGCGAATAACACCCAGAACACCAAATACCTGATTAGTACATGTCTGGAGTGGAATTTGAGATGCACATTTCAATGTTAAGACAATCAGGGCTTTATATCACCGTAATTTGGACACCACCTCTCTTCAGAATGGCCAAAAAATTAGGCAGGAAAATGCCCTTACAGAAAATTAAGATTGCGGAGAGATTGCGGATTTAGCTTGCGGTAGCTTACAATGTTAGCTACCGATAAGATCCCATTTGAAACATTGGGAGCTTGCGCTAGCTCCTGATAAGGCCGACAGGTTGGCTGCAGCAAGGTAGTAATAGCTCCCCGCAACCTAGCGCAAGCTTGCGCCAGCTCCCCATTGTAGCCCCTGCGAGCTCGCGCCAGCTCCCCATTCCTGCTCCATGCGAGCTTGTGCTAGCTCCCCGCGACCTCGCGATACCTCCCCGCAAGCTCGCGATACCTCCCCGCAAGCTCGCGATAGCTCACCGCAACCTTGTGCTAGCTCCCCGCAAGCTGCTACCATGCCGGGAGCTACCGATAAGCTCCCATTTGAAACAAAGCTAGTTTGTGGCTGTCCATGGTAGCCAGCGCTAGTTAAAGTGAACGTAAAGGCTGTGACAACACACACGCTATGTTGAAGAACTATATTAAAAGTATCAGTTGGCAGCAACAAATATTTTTTGTGATTTTTTCTCTTCCGAAAAAATAATTCCAAACACCGGAATAATTGACTGGTGCAACAATCGACTGGGGTCGGCCATGTTCGTCTATTGAGTAGCCTTGCGCCAATGAAAACGCTTCCTTGTAGCACGTGATATTTTCCTGTGACGTAGTATCACTTTGTTGTGGCTTTGCTGTAACACGAATTGTAATGGCAGAGGTGGAGGGCTCGGTTGTTTCAAGCGTGTTTTGACTGTGTTGCGTGTCTCCAGCAAGTGTTTACCGAGCTGAAACTTGTCAGGGCGCAGTGATGGCAAGCAAAATACATCCGTCTCGGGTTCTCCTCTGCTACCGCTACAGTCGGATAAGTTATCATTACACAGATTCCCGTTAGGGAAGCCGGATCTTCTTAAACAGTGGCTGCACAACATCGGCAGACTAGACTGTACTCCAACCGAGAAATCTGTGCTGTTTTCGGTCTATTTTAAAGCGGTCTATTTATTATACGAAGTGTCGAAATCTGGGTCTTCGATAACATGTTTACATGTTTACTGCGCTTTCTAACTCCACGAAGTAGAGAGCTCCCAAGGTGATACGACGTCACTGCTCTGAGGTGAGATAGCCAACATGGCTGCTGCCGGTGAACAATAATACAACAGAGATAATTTCGTTCCTACTCGGTGCAAAAAAATCCCCAAAAATATTTGTTGCTGCTGTTTGATACTTTCATTGTAGTTCTTTCCCACAGAGTGCATGTTGCCTCAGCCTTTACGTTCACTTTAACGAAGATCCAGAGTTGTATTACTGTTGGTAGGCTGCGCGAGCTAGCTGTAGGTGGCGCAAGCTAGTGGTAGGTTGTGCAAGCCAGCGACCTATCAAACTTGATCCACAAAATCAGTGACCCTGGTTCAGCCTACAATTTCATGATGTAGGTCAAGATCAGAACAAAGACAGGGTGAGCATACATGTACTATATATACACCAGTTATTTGAAAACATGCAGAACAAATTAGGGGAAAAGATCTGAATTTTGCAAAAAGGTAGGTTAACTATCCAATAAAATTAGAAGTTTTATAGCTAATTGAGGTTATAACCATGGGTTAACTGAATAATGACCATCCATTTATTTTGCTTAAGAAATAGCCTAGTGGTATCAAATGAATCCAAATTAAATTCCTATTCATCTTTAAGAAATAACATGAGGTGAGTTTTAGTGGATTACTAAATGCATTATATGCCTTATACTCCAGACCATGACAGGTCTAATTTAGAAAATTCATAATTAAACCCGCTCCTACTCTCACTACATGTAAGTTCACTTCAGGCAAAACTCAGCTATGATTGCTTGATCATTTAAAAGAGCATGTATTTACCAGAAACTAATGAAACAGCATGAAATGACTCTCCTTTATAGATACATCCATTGAACTGAGATGTATAACAGCTTCTCCCTCCAATTTTTCAAATGCTGACTGCATCACACACCATCCCTCCCCATTCAAAACTAGTCCATTCCCAGGGCAGGAAATACCAAGGATAAAAGGGCACTAATCTCATATCTAAAGAAAGTTTATCATTCACAAGAATGTTAAAACATAAGTAGATATCTGTAGCACTGCAGAGAACAGATTATTTGGCCTTGTGTGGAAGGGAACTTTGGAATTTTATTATGTATTCCTACACACTGGTTATGAGACTGACCCAGATTTTCGAGATGTTGGTTTAAGGAAGGCCTAGCTGGACAGGAATAGTAATGGTGTGGAATCTCAAGAGTACAGAGACTATTAAATATCTCAAACTTGCGATAGCTCCCGCAAACTTGCGCTACCTCTCGCGAGCTAGCATTTTTGAAACTCTGCGATGATGCTAGGTAGCGCAAACTTGCGGTGAGTACTAGAAACAATCTATGATAGTGAACGCGAGGTAGTGGGTATCTCATGCAAGTTAATGGGTAGCTCCCGCTGGCTCTCGCGATCTGTTGGTTAGCTTGCACTAGTTCGCGCAAGGTAGCGGATAGCTCGCGCAAGGTAGCGGATAGCTCACACAAGTTAACATATGAGCCCGGGAGCTTAGCGGGAGCTCACCGCAATCTTAAATTTCTGTAAGGGTGTGCCCAAATTTGTGATTTCCCAAATTTTGGCAAAATAGGTAAGCTTCGACTCAAATATGATGACGACTATTGAGCGCATCCTAATTTTGGGCACATCATTTAACACTGCACTGTTGGTGCAATTTAAAGGCCTGACAATTTCCCTAATTGGAAGGTATATGGTCATAGTGTATCGTTAAATAACTAATGCAACAAATATGATGCCCAGTCAAACATGGTGTAAATATTCAATTAAATTCAGTAGATAAAATGCTGAACATTTTTGTGAAGGATAAACAATATTGTTGTACCTTGTATTGTTGTTTCAGCTGAGAAGTAACCCTGATTTGCATCCCCATTGATTGGTCATTAGACGGCCTCTACTGTCCAATCCATTGAACATTAAATGTCCAATAAATCATTATTATCTTTGCTTTAATGGCCAATGCCATGGGCATTGCCAGGATTTCTTGAGAGGGGGTCATTTCCTTTGCTTACTTATTTGAGAGCCCACTAGTGTGCTATCCAACGCAAGAAAACTTTACATACTGTGTGGTGCTGTGGGGGGGTCGTTCACACACAATGATCCCCCTAGCGACACCTTTGATTGCTGGTATTTAATGGTTATCTGGTCATAAAAATTACCAATATGCCATCAACTATTTAAAGCACAGCAATCAATGATAGCCATTAAAGCAAAATATACTATTTTACTGGGCATTAATTAGGCACTTCAATATACTTTGAATCGGTCCAGGGGCACGGGCATCACCAGAATTTGCACCCACTGACCAACTCCCCCACAACACCATGCCCATAAGGGGAATTAGCATGAGGGGAACCCCCTGACCTGTAACATAACTGATGGTAATGGATTTATGTCTGAAAGTTGCCATTTATTTCTATAATATCACAAATGTATATGTTTTCGTACCAAGATGCATTGTTTCCATTACCTGACAGTGTGCACAGGTAACATGTTCATCAGTGTTCACCTCACAGCAGTGGGAATATGGCAGTATAAGTGTAGGGTTAGCGGACAGCCTCCGAGCCATGGCTTCAGCCGTCTCCATTGACTTCATACAGTATTCACATGCTCTATACTTGTACAATTCATTCCACAAAAACTGGGAACATACTAAAGCCTTCTCTTCCAGTATTACATCTCCCTCTTTGAACTCTTGCTTAGCAACCAGGCTTCTACCCTGTAATGGCAAATTTTCTTCGAATTATATATGGTAATCGAATTCAATATCAAAGAAAATAGTAAACACAGCTGATACTGATCAACATGAATTTAAATGTAAAATTAAGCAGCTTTAATCACAGTGAACACTAAAGTTTTTGAACACCAGGGTCTGGATATTCTGACACTGGTGATTTTGTATCCAATAACTTCGTTATCCGCATTTACGGGCTTCTTAGAATGGAGTTGTTTCTCCATTCCTCACTGACCAGTAATCAGTCACATGATATGATAGTGCCGTACTGATTCTTCACATGATGCTGATTGGTTAATGTAGCTGACGATCGAATCTGAGAACCCTGTTACCTGCACATAGAATTTTTTATCACCGAGTCTCAGTTTTCATCTCCAAATAATAAACAAGTGGAATATTTCAATCCAGTTTCTGGCATCAGGGAAACCCACGACCTTATTCTCTGCACACAAGGAAATGTCTCAGATTTTTGGACAATATTGCCAGAATATCCAGAACCTGATGTTAAAAAAAGTGTGTGCTGTGCCTTACTTCAGAATCAAGGACAAGAATCAGTACCGGTATGAAAAAACATGTATGTCCATTTTTGCATGTTGCCCAAAACGAATGGATATAAATGATTTTTGCACTTGGACTTTTTGGGTCCTTCTATTTAAGTCAAGTATTAAAAAATTCATGTTTCCAGACACCAGTGCCATCAGTATCAATTTAATTTTATGGTAAATTTTTCAATTTTAATGCTGATTCTCAGTCACAAATTAGAATTTCAATTTTCTAAATGAAATTTCAGTTTTAAATTGAAATTGATAAAGATTAAACTTAAATATTTAAGCATATTCAAATAATTGAAGTGGTGGGGGATTTGGTTTAATATCACATTTAAGGTTATTTCACACATATGGTGACAATGAGTGAGTGAATATGATTTATCGTCGCTTTCAACACTATTTCAGTCATATCACAACGTTGGTTCCTATTCCTTTTCACATTCGGGAACCACATGGGTAGGGTCCTATTCCTTTTAACACCCAAGACCCCATGAGTGGGGTCCTATTCCTTTTCACACCCAGGATCCCCACGGGTGCCCCAGTTAGTCGCCTCTTACGAGAAGCTCTCTGAGGAGCCGAGACCTATTCTTACCATGACCTGGAGTGTGCACGACGACACCCCAGGTCAATCCCCGGAAGTCTCACCGGGCCGTGACAGTTTGAATGGTGGAGGAAGCTGAAGTACACGGAGAGAACCACTGCCTGTCTTAAATAATTGAATTGAAATTAATATGAACATAAACTAATAATTTAAATGAAAAATTTGAAAACAGTGAAGAGACGATTTGTATCATGACATGAAGTCAGTGGTCACCTCGAAGTCAAACCAGTTCAAAATTATTTCATCTATTCAAATTTATTTCAATTGGATGCGGAAACTCAATAGCAATATTTGCTACATTCAGTTGAAAAACTTTTGTCCGTTGGACAGCAGGCAGCTGATTATGAATATGATGCTGGATGGTTGGACTGTGGGCGTTGCATCTGCACTAGCCACATATATGCAACTCAGTGTATGTAGCCACGACAGTCGTCACGGCTACATACACTGAGTTGCATATTATATATGTGGCTACATCTGCACTGGCCTGCTGACGGCAATCTCTTTCCCATGCACTGGACAAGTACCAAGTTGACTGAACGTGGCTGACAACGACCACAACTGATCATCAACCAGTAAGTGAGTGAATATTTAACGTCGATTTCAACTATATTTCAGACTAGGTCATCTGGTCATATCACCAGATCACTCAGCAGCTCAGGCCGTTTGAGTAGCCTGTTCTTTTTCACACCTTGAACAACAAATTATCATGCACTCAGTGCTCCTTGTTAGGTTATTACCTAACAAGTGGTATGCTCTGGGCTGAAATGACCATATGATCATTTAGCAACAGGACAGGTAATTAATGTAAACTTAGATGTGATTACTTTTGCATTTTTTAGGCACTTAACACAAACGCCAAAACCCATGGAGGTATGATAGCACTCCATTTCCAGCTAACACCCTGCTACTACAGTCTGTCTGAGGGGGCTCGAACATACCTGACCCATGTGCGAAGCCATGCTTGTTTGGACACAACAACATTTTTCACTTCGAACAGTGAAGAGTTCTCAACTAGATATCATAAAATTCCTAATCTGGAACGGATCGAGTAACTCGGACTTCTCTGAACAGAACGTAATATTTGGGCACGTTGTCGAGGAATAAAAACATCAATAGTCATTTGAGGAGAGCTGGTCCGTAGACGGGGGAGGGGGACTCTCTTTTTGACTAAGGCGCCCTTTCGCCAATAATAATAATAAAAAAAAAAAAAAAAAATAGAAACGAAAGAGAAAAACTCAAACTTAATAACGTAATCAGACCAGTGACAAGCGTATTGCTCACGGAAAACGCGCGTACCACCATTGCTCGTGCCATTCTCCTTTAATCTTATTGTGGACGTAGTAAAATTTGTGGATAGACTTGAAAATAGTTTCCAAGATAAACTAATATACAAGAAAACTTATTGATGCCGATGCATCAATGCCGGCGGAAACGTTTGTAGCTTATAATCTGCGTATTACAAGCCGATTACGTGTGCAACTGGTGAATACAGGTCACGATGCACCATTATGGTTAAAAAAATCCGTCGATTTGTTTGTTTTCGTTAAAGTTTTGACTAATGTAGTTCGCGCAAGAATAGAATAGAATTTTTTTTTTTTTTTTTTTTTTTAGAATAGAATAGAACCTTTAATTGTACTTTTTACCCGTTGATGGGTTAATGTGTACAGGAGAAAACAAAACAGAATAAATCTCAACATGTTCACCGGATTCAATAAGATACATTGTTCATCAAGTACTTTCTCTTAATTAAGTTGCGATGAATAAAGTTAACTACCAGAGAGATGACCACCATGTCCTCGGCAGAGAGAAGCCATACAAATTTTGCCCTATCTGGCATACTGATAAAGTTGGCACATGTCTGTGATATATTTGTAAATAATAGACATCTAGATATGCTATAACCAGGGCATTTAATCAAAAAGCGGAATTCATCCTCCGTATCAGATTTGCACAATGGACAAAGACGGCGTTCAATGGGAACTCCGGTATACCTGCCCCTTTCGATATTAAGGTCATGAGAGCTAGTTCGAAACCTTGCAAATGACCTACGACGGTCTCTATCTTTGATAACACCAATATAAATCTCCCGACTAAAACGAGATTTGAATTCCATATATGTTCTAAGTTTATGACTGCCAGGCAACCGATTACACGATGGTCCATTAACAATTCTTTTTTTCCAGTTCTGTTCAAAAGCGGACATATACATCTTTTGTACTTTGCCTGAGGAAGCTGATTGTTTTGCCACACCACCGATACTGTTATGGGGACCGAGAACCGAGGACCCATCTGGAAAGTGTGGGGTTAGCCGGAAGTTAAGTGCTTGCTGGCAAAATGTGCACATGAACCACCAACCACCTCGGTGGGGGTCTAATAACACCCCAGCCACCAGTCAGATTTTTGGACCGGATTCGGGGCCTTCGCGCACATCGCCGGAAGTGACATCATATATAGTAAAATAGATGTTTATCGAACATTTCGATTACTTTTCAAGTCTGCATAATACCTCTGTTGACCTAGCGTTAAAAAGAATTATCTGGAGATAATTTTCCCTGTTTATCTGGACAGAGCATATGAAAAGTAGTTCGCTCATGTGCAACACTAAAGGAGTTGTTCGGCCCGATTCAAACTGAACCGTGCGTTGGTTGGTTTCCCCTATACGTCATAGCAACGTAGTAAAGGTCAACTTCCGCTATTGGTGGCAGGGATGGTAATGGAGCCTGCGAAATGGAGCATGCGCTGTGGGGAGGTTGGTAATGGTAATGGAGCCTGCGAAATGGAGCATGCGCTGTGGGGAGGTTGATGAACCACATGTCCAACTAGGACTTTGAAAGTAATGTTCTCTGGTTGACGTATTAAGCCTGATGTAAAAGTTCGTGCTGTGGCATTATATGGGACCCATCGTCAAGCCTCTATTTCTTTATTGATGTGGGTCATGGCAAATTAAGCCTAGATCGACTTTCTCTACACATCAATCCGATCTAAAGGACATTTATTCGATGAATTCATTATAACAGAATTAATATTAATGTGTAAACCACGAACGGGTGATACAATCCTGTCGTTTTACGATATGAAACTAGTTGGATCACTCTACGGCACGTCTGTGAAGTATGGCTCGAGAAAACACCTGTTACTCGTCCAATATCAAGATGGCCGCTCCCATGTTTACTCAACCTCGCCACCAGGGGTCGCTCTTCGCTGGACAATTGGCCGCTTCGATGAACCCCTGGGACGACGCTCACTGAAAATTGGTCCCATAATACATTGAAAAATTCTTTCACGTGGCCCCTTCCGGTTCCATTGGAACATATCCTATTCTTTATAAAACGTCAGTCATGAGTCATTTTCATGGCCAGTGTTATAACGTCATGACGTCAGAATAAAAAATGTTTCGCAAGAATGCATAAAGAGTTCTGGTAGGCTACGTCATCTTGCAGACGCGCTCGTAACATCCATGACGTCGGGACGTTGGCTTGATCCCCACAGATACGCTCTCGTTATGTTCTGAATTCTAGGGTTTTGTGTGCTAGCCAATGACCGATCGTACTGCTGAGCACCGTCCCAGAGCCTAGTAGGGAGGACAGGACCGGATAGGTCTGGTTTCGAGATTGATGTTTACTGAATTCAGATATCCCGCGGCGCTGCGCCGCCGGAAATAAGGCTTTTACTGAAGATCTAGTGCTCAGTATAAACTGTCCTAGGTTATCTTTGTATGCCCATGCACAACATGGTAAGAAGATACAGTATTAGGCCTCAACAGCAGTTGTGTGAACATTCGTATGATAAAGGAAATGACTCCGTTTACAATTTGAACAAATATTCTGATGTACAGTATCCACAGTGATAAAAAAAAACGGGTCCGTAGTGGTAATAAATTGAGAACTTATGGTTTAAACAACATTTTTATTAAGTCGAGGATAGGCGAACAGGGCTAGCCTATATACACGCCGCTCCCGAAGCCGTTGGTATATCATACATATGAAGAAGATGGCGGAACATATACTAGTATAACAGAATTGATAGTGCAGAGAAAATAATAATATAACATAGGTAATAAATTAATGAGATATTAACTAAGAAAAATTTGACTGCCAAAATTTGAAGAAATTAGAACTTAGTTGGTGTACTTCAACGATAATAATTACCGTGTGTCTAGCGATAATATATTACGCGCATAATTAAAGCATGATGCTAATTAATAATGGATGGCAAATGGCAAACATTCCGACAAAATTGATTAGAAGCTTAGGATGTTAGGTAACAAACCGATGTGAATCTATTAAATATTGTTGCACTTTTAAAAATATATCTTCATTTGCTTCAAACTTATATGAGGCGCCGTTTGTGACAATATTGTCAACGACAAATATATAGAGTTAAAACCAAAATATAAAGTCGCCGTTTGTGACAATATTGTCAACGACAAATATATAGAGGTGAAACCAAAATATAAAGTCGCCGTTTGTGACAATATTGTTAAACACAAATATATAGTTAAAACCTTTGTAAATATATATAAAACGATATAAATAGGGCCTATATATAACATTTTTTTATTTTTTATTTTTATAAATATTTTTTGAACATAAATAACGATAGGAAGTTAAGACGTTAAATTTAACGTAAATATAAAGTACACGAACTTGTAAAGTGTACATGTAAACCGGATATGACCAAAGTAAGCTGCGCAATCGATGTGCGCGCGAGTAATACTGGTTAATCAAAACTGCAACTGGGTTCTGAAGCGAAACTATGACAGCGGTGAAAGCCACTCGCATGTCACAGATGTGTCGAATCAAACAATAAGATCACGTACCTCAACATATATCAGTTCACTGCCATAGTGATTTAGTAAAGGCCTATTCCAATTTTCAACAATTACTGTTATCATTTACAATCGTACTTCAGAGTTATCACATCAATTAGATATAAATACATCTACTTATAAATCACCATAAGGTATCCTAGCCTGCAGCCAATATCACGGCCTGCCCCTTTGATGTTCAATCTGCGATTCCGTCGGCCAAGTCGCTGGTTGCTATTTGCCGCATAGAAACATCAACAGAAGTTGAAATAAAACATGAAAATAACGATATATTAATTATGCGCAACACAAATATTAGGCAATTTGAAATCATACTGAATATGAGCATATTTCATTGACTAGAATATAGCCTATAGTTATAGGATTTGGAATTATATTGTCGTTTTGTATCATTTATCGTTTTTCGATAATTTCCGCATTTCCAAACAAGACAAAAATTAGCAGGGAATTTGGTATAAGTACAGCGAATGTGGAAACTAATGGCTCATGAGGAACACTACATTGGCCTTTTTTCACTTTTGCGCTGCCTCGAAGCTGTTACTAGTAACTGAGGAATCAGTCGAAGCCGTTTTACCCCTGCGTGCTAATCGCTAATTGATCTTCAATACGTGTGTATTGAAGAGCACTTCTGGCCCGATGGGTTCTTGATGGGCATCGGTGTTAACCCTATTATATACGGTGACGAGTGAGTGAATAGGGTTTAACGTCGCTTTCAACATTTTTCAGCTATATCACGACGGGGAAGGGAAGGGAGGGGAGTGGAAGGGGCGGGGGTATACCTACTTGTAACAGAGCAGATCTAATGTTGACATTTTATACTGCTGTCCCACCGAAATATCATGCCGTAGGCAGACATGACACCCCACTCAGTCACGTTATACTGACACCGAGCGAACCAGTCCTTGTTCTATCCTCTCAATACTGAGCGTGAGCGAGGAAGCAACAAGTTCCATTTTTCAAGTCTTTGGTATGACCCGGCCAGGGATTGAACCCAGTAATTACCGCTTACGAATATCAACAGTTCATTTTATTCAAATTACGTTATACTAACTTAAAACCTAAAAAGTTTGAGATCAAGTAAGCGTATCATGCTATAATAAATGATCTCGTTAATGAAAACGAGGAACGGTGAACGCAACAGTACAATCCACACTGGTGGTTCCCACAGTAGGTGCCATTGTTCTTTCATAATTTGAGAACGGTACGTTTGATGATACAAGCATTGTGCAACCGGTTCCTCATGAGCCATTAGTTTCCACATTCGCTGTACTTATACCAAATTCCCTGCTAATTTTTGTCTTGTTTGGAAATGCGGAAATTATCGAAAAACGATAAATGATACAAAACGACAATATAATTCCAAATCCTATAACTAGGCTATGAATGGTCATATTCTAGTCAATGAAATATGCTCATATTCAGTATGATTTCAAATTGCCTAATATTTGTGTTGCGCATAATTAATATATCGTTATTTTCATTTTATTTCAACTTCTGTTGATGTTTCTATGCGGCAAATAGCAACCAGCGACTTGGCCGACGGAATCGCAGATTGAACATCAAAGGGGCAGGCCGTGATATTGGCTGCAGGCTAGGATACCTTATGGTGATTTATAAGTAGATGTATTTATATCTAATTGATGTGATAACTCTGAAGTACGATTGTAAATGATAACAGTAATTGTTGAAAATTGGAATAGACCTTTACTAAATCACTATGGCAGTGAACTGATATATGTTCAGGTACGTGATCTTATTGTTTGATTCGACACATCTGTGACATGCGAGTGGCTTTCACCGCTGTCATAGTTTCGCTTCAGAACCCAGTTGCAGTTTTGATTAACCAGTATTACTCGCGCGCACATCGATTGCGCAGCTTCCTTTGGGCATATCCGGTTTACATGTACACTTTACAAGTTCGTGTACTTTATATTTACGTTAAATTTAACGTCTTAACTTCCTATCGTTATTTATGTTAAAAAAATATTTATAAAAAAAAAAAAAAAACTTTATATATAGGCCCTATTTATATCGTTTTATATATATTTACAAAGGTTTTAACTATATATTTGTGTTTGACAATATTGTCACAAACGGCGACTTTATATTTTGGTTTCACCTCTATATATTTGTCGTTGACAATATTGTCACAAACGGCGACTTTATATTTTGGTTTTAACTCTATATATTTGTCGTTGACAATATTGTCACAAACGGCGCCTCATAAACTTAAGTTCATCACTGCCGAATAATAGGGTGCTGCATGTAGGGAATTCAACATATTTAGTAATATGGTTCAGCATAGTTCGTCGCAAATCTACATGTAATGGACAATGAAAAAGAAAGTGGTTTGAGTCTTCATAATAAAAACCGCAGCTGCACGCAGGAGGATCGTCTATGAATCTATTAAATTTATGGGCGTTAAGCTCGCTACATTGAAGTCTCAGTTTAGCATGTAGTACTTGTCCGTTTCTGGATCCGGAATAAAAATATTTTGGACATTTATTGTCGTCCCGGCTCAGTCGTTTTTTGAAAGAAGTGTAACTCGGGGCGTTCCTGATTTCATCACTCAGGTCATTCCACATTCTAGACGTAGAGGGAATAAAGGAGCTAGAATAAAGCTGGGTTCTACAAAATGGAATGGATAGATCCGATATATTACGTAATGGGTATTCACACCTATGTGAGACTCGCCGCGGGACTAGAGCTGAGAGGAACGAAGGACACATGTTATTTACCATTTTATAAAATACCTGGAGCTTATGACGGTTTCTTCGTTCCCTCAGGGGAATAAATCCTGTTTCATTATAAATGGAATTATGACTAGTCCCGCGGACAGCTCTACATATGGTTCTAAGGGCGTCCAGCTGTAGCTTCTCTAATAGAGTCAATTTCTCCTCCGTGCAGCTGCTCCATACAACATCTGCATAGTCGAATATAGGGAGTATAAATGAAGAATATAACGTTTCCAATGATTTTCTAGAGTGTCGATATTTTAGACTTCTTAAGCAATTGATCATGGGACTAACTTTACTAAATATCGCTTCGATGTGAGACTTCCATTGACCCGTTGACATCAGATACGCTTAAAACTAAAGTGTTGTAAAGTGTTGAAATAACACTTTAAGTGTGTCCACAGGGACTGCACTTTAAAGTGCTGTCCCTGTGGACACACTTAAAGGGTTATTGCAACACTTTACGAGTAGGTTTCGACACTTAGTTTTAAGCGTGTATAGACACCCAAGTGTTTATGCTCGTTGACTTCAGTTAAAACACTGTCGCCAAAAGTCAGGTCAGGCCGATTAAGGTGTGTATGTTTTAGACTGAAATTCATTGATTTAGATTTTTCCGGACTAAATTTGACTAACCATTTTTCGGCCCAGTTTTTTATTTTATTCAGATCAGAGTTAAGAATTTCTGCTGACAACAATGTACATGGAAATATCATCAGCGAATAACCGAATATTTGAACGGATGTCTAAAACAATGTCATTTATGTAAAGTAAAAACAGAAGCGAACCCAGTACAGAACCCTGAGGAACCCCAGCAGGAACCGTTGACGGTGGTGATGTAGTGCCAGCAAGAGTAACAAATTGCTTTCGATCGCAAAGATAACTTTTGAACCAGTCAAGCAGCTTGCCTCTAATTCCAACAGCATTTCATTTATGTAAGAGGCCTTTATGCCATACTCTGTCGAAGGCTTTGCTAATGTCAAAGAAAATGGAACGAACATCATTATGATTATCAAAGGCCTTACAGATAAAATCATAAATATCAACAAGCTGGTATACAGTACAATCACCAGGGACGAAGCCCGACTGAAGAGGAGTGATAACAGTATGGTCTAGAAGGAAATTATGAACATGTTTATAAATTGCTCTTTCAAACAGCTTGAATATAGCGGATGTAAGCGTAATAGGTCTATAGTTACCAGGGCAGTTTAATGAACCTTTTTTTGTGAACCGGAAGAACCTGGGCTAGTTTCCATATATTTGGGACACAATGGGACGATAAAGAAAGATTAAATAATTTTGTTAACGGACCGGATAACTCAGTGGCAACAGATTTCAATATGCGGTTACTAAGCCATCAGGCCCGGTAGCTTTATTAACTTCCAAACAGAGCAGTAAACTTTCAACTTCCTCGGTAGACAGTACGATATTGTCGATATAATCGTCGTTAAAGGGTATTTGGGGGACTTCACTATTGCTATCATTAATTGTTGATTGGGCAACAAAATAATCATTGAAGGCGTTAGCTATTTTTTCAGGGTGGCTGTATATCAAATTATTGTGTTCAATTGGGGCCGGCAAAACATTAGACTTTCCATTTTGTACAATATATGTTTTCAATAATTTCCACCAAGTTTTGGAACCAGAGGGACTGCTTTGTAGTTTTTCATCAATTTTTTCATTGTATGCCTTCTTTGCTTCGCGGATCATGCCAATAGTCTCATTTCTAATTTTTCTGAAGCGAGCCCAATCGTCGGAAAGATTCGTTCTTTTCGCTTTACGGTGAACTCGGTCACGTGATCGCATTTGAGAACTTATGGTACCTTTCAAAAAAGATGTCTCTTCTTCGGAGTATCTTTGTCGTGTTAAAAACAGAAATCACAAGACAGCCCTGTCTTCTTTAAGATTAAGCTGTCAACCTCTTGAATTAGAACGAGTGTGTTACAGAAAACTACATGGTGTTCGCATACCAAGTGACAAACGCTTTTGTCCTTTCTGTCCGAATTCTGTGGAAGATGAGTCACATTTCATTTTAGACTGCAAAATTTATAAAGACATTCGCTCTTCATTACCGTATAGGCCTATACAACAATCAATTTACTATCACATGGTTAGGATGATTTCTCCAATATGAGCAGAGAGAGACAGGTCTCTTTTATTCTGATCCTCCTGCCCTATGGGCTTCCTCAGTAGGTAAATATGTACATGCCTACAGGTCTCGAGGAACGTAAACTTGAAACGGACGAGATAACCATATAACTTCACTGGTCTAGGGGAGAGAACTCCTAATCTGATTAAAACTCAGACTTAATAACCGCTCCTCTATCGAACATGTCGCTAATGTCCGATAGAGGAGCGGTTATTAAGTCTGAGTTTTAATCAGATTGAAGAACTCCCAACATACTGTGCGTATACTATGCTAAATATGCTTATTATTATTGTTATCTGATCAATGGCATATAGTGCTACAGCACTTCTGTTATTATTGTCATGTTTTATTATTTTTGTGCACTGCCTTATCAAGGGCATTTGGTACAATAAATAAAACTGAATTGAATTAAATACTGGTAACTCTTTTAATCAATAACGTGTATTATATGGCAGAACGTTTACTCTTCAGACTGTCGATGTAATAATTCTCGATACGGAGGCATAGAAAGGAGAGGAAAAGTAAGAATCACAAATTTACGTCGGAAGTCAGTCGTCAATTAACATGCACCAGTTGGTGCACCGGGGCAAAATGCGTTACCATTGCAGCGTGGCGTCGTGCATCATCATTAGTCATGGTTCGCCTGACAAAGCCGAGCCGAGCTGATACGGAGTATACAGATCTGCAACAAGGGCTTCACTAACCATGGTGCGTGTGGAGCGACCCCCCATCCCACCCCCTATTTCCCCGTCATAATGTATCTCAGGTATTTGTTATCAAAACTCTTTTCATATTATTTAGCACGCCGGGCCAATAGCCTATATATATGGCAATGGGCGATGGATCTATGGTCTGACTGGCTATTGATCCGGTGCTGGACATATAACCACTCTGTCAAAAGTATCTGTTCAAACCTACCATACCTACTGTGGTTAAAATTTGAACAAATTAAAATAAGGCCTTATTTTGTCAAAGTATAAACTGTTGAATACCAAGACAAAACTTGTAGCATCTCCCCATTCTTGTCATTGCAATAATTCGATTTTTTTTCTTCTGTTCCACATCAACAGGTAATGAAGAGATAGAACTCGCGAATTTAGAGAAGAGAACCCCTTCCTCTGAGCTGAACTCGCCGATTAGTGAAAAGGAGATATCCGAAAACACTAAAGAATAACAAATCTTGTGGATCTGACAGCATAAGTAACGAAATGATAAAGTCTGCTTTTCCTCATATTAAAGATATTCTCTTACATCTGTTTAATAGAGCTCTATCCCAGGGTCAATTCCCCAAAGCATGGGCCAGTGGTATGGTGGTCCCTATACTTAAAGGTGGATGCACTCTAGACCCTAACAATTATAGGGATATAACCCTAAATAGCTGCGTTGGAAAGCTGTTCTGCTCTATCCTTAATAATAGATTGGTAGAATATGCGGACAGAAATGGTCTGGTTTCTAAATTCCAATTAGGATTCAAAAAAGGCAGCAGGACTGCCGATCATATTTTTGTGATGAAAACACTGATAGACATATATGTGCACCAAAAAAGGAAACTTTATGCATGTTTTATTGATTTTAATAAGGCCTTCGATTCAGTTTGGCATGATGGTCTTTTCCTGAAACTACAGAACGTAGGCGTAACTGGGAATTTTTATAATAGTGTAAAAAATATGTATCTCCACAGTCAGTCTCAGGTTAAATCTACTTGTATGAGTGACAGTTTCCCTATATCAAGGGGCGTACACCAAGGAAATGTCCTAAGTCCGATTTTGTTCAACATTTATATCAACGATTTACTGACAGGGTTTGAAGACTCGAATGGTGAGTCGCCAAGTGTTTGGAATGAGTCGGTACACTGTCTAGCCTATGCAGATGATATTGTTTTGTTGTCCCTCGATAAGGAGGAGTTACAATTGAAGTTAGACAAGCTTGGTGCATTTCTCTGTAATTGGGGACTATCTGTTAACGTGAAAAAGACAAAGATTGTCGCTTTGGGATGCAACAGAAGCATTAAGTACAACTTTCACATCAATCATAGCCCCATTGAGTGTGTTAACAAATACAAATATCTTGGGGTTGTCCTCCACGGTAATGGGTACTTTAACCAGGCCATTACAAACCTGGCATGTAGGGCTAAGAAAGCAATATTCTCTCTGAGAAATGCAGTAAATCCAAAAGAATTAAAGATCCCCCTAGCGTGTAAACTTTTTGACTCTATTATACAGCCTATATTGCTATATGGTGCTGAAGTATGGATTGGCTACATAAATAAGTCTCCATGTATATCTGCTGATATGGTAGAAACCATATTATGCAAGGACAATGACACCGAAACTGTGCATATTAAGTACCTTAAACAATTGATGGGAGTACACTCGAAAGCAGTTAACTTAGCAGTGGTGGGGGAACTCGGAAGAACCCCTGTTAAACTGTCTGCTATTTTGAATACTGTAAACTTTTATATACATATTTTGTCATCTAACCCAACTTCGTTATTATACAATGCATACCTAGAACAAATTGAAGCGAATAGATTGCTGAATTGCCGGAATTGGGTTCATTCTATAAAAAATATTTTATCGGAAGTAGGATGCTATCACCTTTGGGAAAACCAAACATGTAAATCTCCCAAACCAACTCTGAAGTACATTAAAACAATACTATTGATAAAATTTCGTAATATGTGGAAGGAAAAGATCTCAAAATTCAGCAAAATGGAAACTTACTGTACCTTCAAAACTGAATTGTCAGCTGAAGATACAGTCATGTCTGTAACGAACAGAAAACATCGCGTTTCTCTGTTTCAGTTTCGGATTAGCGCACATCGGCTCCAAATTGAAAGAGGACGATACCATAATACACCTGTAGAAGATCGTTTATGTAGTGTCTGCAAGGTGATAGAAAATGAGAATCACTTTCTATTAGAATGTTCTAGATTTGAAAAAGAGAGAGAGATTCTTTTCAATACTATTGACTCATTCATGCCCACGGCTCTTCCGAGACTCGGTCCGTATTTACTAGGTACTCTTATGTCCTCAGTTGATCAATCAGTGATAGATGCTATAGCAAAATATGTCTATACCTGTTCTGCAAGGTTACAGTAGATGAAACCTAAATTACACTATGTATGTCATTCTCGTCTCGCGAGACTCCCTACTGCGAGAAAGAGTCTCACGCGTAAATGGGAGCCATCCCCCCCAAATTTGGGGGGTGAGTAGGCGGCGTATGATTATCTGGCTTGTCACTGACCTCCTGACTCCGCCGAGTTAGAAGCGAATTGCTAAACATAACGTGGGCTATATAATTGGGAAATGACTCTTTCCGTTTCGGAGCATATCAATCGCGAACAAATTATTGTCGGTATGTATACTTGGCCGTGAAAGCGAGTTATCTAATACAGGAAGTAGTTCGCGGGTAGACACGGCTCGCTTTGAGAATGATGTCATGCTGCCTCGCTTTGAGATTGGAGATTCAAAAATGTCACCAGTTTACATGAGAGTCGCTTTGGTCTCCCGCGGGTAGACACGGCTCTCTTTGAGAATGTATGTATGTTAAACGCAAAATACAGTAGTCTCCCCTGCCACAGTTACCAGGCGCCCACAGATCGGGGCCTAAACAACACATGTCTTTGATCGTATTTTTATGTATTGCTTGTAATTTTTATATGTCCTGTATGTATTGTTTTTATGTATTGCTTGTACTTTTTATATGTCCTGTATGGTTTGTTTTTATGTGGATGGATGGATGTACTTGGGAACTCCATCGCACCGCGATGGGCACAGGTCGTGCGAACACGCCGTGCAACCCGTTTCCCCCAACCCGCCCTACACATGATCCCTCTTAACAGTATGTATTGCTTGTACCTTTTATATGTCCTGTATGTATTGTTTTTATGTATTGCTTGTAATTTCTTTTATGTCCTGTATGTTTTGTTTTTATGTATTGCTTGTACTTTTTATATGTCCTGTATGTATTGTTTTTATGTGGTGCCTTTAGCCTTAGGGCAAAAATGAGCAATAAACCATCTTATCTTATCTATCTCCATTTATTTTCTTTCAAAGAAATAATACAACAATATCGTACCGGCATCATATAAGATCAAGTACATATATATGTTCCATCCAGATTTGAGAATATTTATGTAATCCCGGTTTTAATCCGCTTTCGGTTTTGTTACAAATCCTACATTTACATTGATACCCACGTGTTGATTTGTTGTGACGTGTCGCACAGTGCTTGTCACTTCTTCTAGTTTCGGTTTCACATTGTCAGTTCTGACAGTTGACCCAAAGATGGCGAGGGTGGAGGACCCGGGGTTCGGGTTTAATCCTCTCTTCACGCTGGGATATATGTTCTTCTGCTTTTGTGTAGTGACGCCACCCACAGAGATCATATCCGCCGGATTCACCATTCAAAACTTGCTGGCCAATTATTTGGGAAGCGAAGACATGAACTTTATTTACTATCAAATCAGACGCACGACAGCGACAGTGATAGTACATTCACTATTGCCTCTAGGTACTTGTCATGTCTATATTCACAACTAATCTTAGCTTATCTACTGCGACAAATAAACATATATAGACGGAATGCGGAGTCTGTTACTATTGTTAGGGTGAGGAATGGTCCAGTTTTCAACATCCATTTTACATGTCCAGTTCAAAACACACTGAAATCACCTTCACCCCTAAGAACATTCCCTGGTGTTCCTAGAGCATGCCCCAATGCTCTTAGAACATTTTGCTTCAATGTAGTCCACAGTGGATCAGACTTTCTTTTAGTTGTGCTGATTTTCTACTGGGCTGTATCACACTTATACCTCCAGTCACATCATATCTGACCATCGCCAAGTCGGTGTCATCTTGATATTGAGTTACAGGCAAAGTACCGATATGGTGTTAATGATAGTCGAATTTACAGAGAAAATTATTTCAAATGTTTCGCAAAATGTTTTAGACCTTCTTGCAAGCTATGTTCACTATATGGCTGAAATACTCGACATTGATGGACTCTCTCCCCCCTCCCCACCCCAAGCACCTCACCCCCCATGCCCACCAACACAATTTTTAACCTGTAACCTACAGTAAAAAGAAAAAAATCGAGACTTGTATAACCCCTGCACTTCGTGTTGCATGAATAATAATTGAATGCCCCTGAATTAATTTGCTAATACTGAATTTCTTTTTTTATATAACAGGTTATTATATTGGAATGATGGTATTTGATGTCCAACTTTACCTTTACCTGCCGTGGAGAGCTCACTATTACTGGAAATTGTACCTAGCATTCTCCATCACAGTTCCTCTCTGTATGGTAATATTAACATACCACTGGTCACGAAAAAAATGGGACAATCATCCCATTGCAAAAACACTTGGTTACCTGGGAAACGGTAACTCTTGGAGATCGGTTGCATCTTCGATTAATGTGGAATTCCGACGTTTCGACAAATTCATGTCGGGTGTGCATGGGAGAAGAATATATGTGACAGACTCTTGGGTACTGAAAGCATCAACATATTATGTGCATGTGGCTCATCAAAACGACATTCATTTGACATTGACCGGCAGTGATGAGCATGACATTAGCTACGATAGTGGGGTCAGTGTACAGTACCTCAACATTATAGTGGGTACCATACATGAACACATAAAGCCATTCAACATCAGGTACTGGTATACTCTGTTTCTTTCTATATGCCGAGTAACAAACCATTCTTATTAGAAGTACATGTACTGGTAATGTCACAGATCCTCGGCCAGACATATCTGATTTTTTTGATTTTTCTTCGTTTTAATAATGTTCATGCAATTTATGTAAAAAAAATTAAATTTAGTACAGTCACAATATGTGTATTGCACCTAAAAACGGTTAACCCCACTTGGTCTTAGTGGTTTAAGGGGGATCTGTGGACTAGGTCTTCTGCAATTTACTAACAGAAAAACCCTGCCCAGTATGAACTTTTTGGGGGAAATTAATTTCGGGCACTTTGGGGCAGGGACAATTCGTCCTTAAAAAAAAATTCAATTCACTCTTATGACCACCATTCTGGATTTACCCCTGATGCTATGCTCTGACGGTCATGCAATGACCCCAATACGTACATAGGTATGAATTTAAAAAGTTCCAGCTTTTCATTTTCTTCATTCTGAAACAAAAGAGAACAAGACCAGATAGGGTAAATTCCTTCATTAATTAATTACTCACCCAACACATCAATTATATATTGTCTTACTTTTCTTAATGTTTTACTTCTTATTGTGTAATTTCAGACTGAACTCGCTGGAGTACAATGATTTGAGAGTGAAATTGTCAACACCTATAAGAAATGCCCGCAGTATTGTCATACAACAGTCACTGAGTGATAAATTTTTAGAGGCATTCAGAGCTCAAATTAATGAGAATGAACAATTTCGACTCACAGCGAATATGGTAAGATTTTTTTTTTGCACACAAAATTCACTCAGTTCTAATAAATTTGATCACCTGCTAAAATATAAAAATAACCAACATATAATGATAATCTGCATTATTTTGAACCATTTTGTCAACTTCCTGTTCTAATAAATTTGATCACCCCCTGATTTTATGCTGGGAATTTTCGCTCCTGTCACTGAATTATTTGAGACTTTACTGTACTGTAACTCCCAGACAATCATCCTCCATGCAAACCAATATTTTTTTCAATTCCTACACATCAACTAATATCCAGGGAGGGTTAATGTGAATTTCTGATCAGCCTATTTAATCAGCTTGATAACCGGCTAGGCTTGACCGTGTAAGACCTCCCATTGAAAAGATAATATCTCGGACAAAAGACTGACAATACAACTTGCAGCAGATCCTTTGTCAATTATATTTCGTGAGTCTTACACCAAATCGTTGCCTGATAACCCTTGTAAACAGAAATTAAAAGCTGTAAGATGGTGATCTTGATCACGGTTCAGCTCTGTATGGTGATATTAAAGTTGAAATGCAAAAGAATTTCAATATTTGATAAAATATGTGTTAATAGTTTTGAAATAATGAACTTTTCACGTACACTAAATATTTCCTGCATTGGTCGATCGTAAGTTCATTTAAATAATTAAAAAATGAATAGCCCAACATTTGTGGGAGGAGAGAGCTGCTGGATTAGTTCCAATTGATCTTGCTGTGGTAATCTGCAATCAGTGACATTATCTAGGCTTACTACATGTACCTTGTTAATATTTGATTATTATTCATGCCATCCAATGTTTTCGAAAAAGTCAGGGAGATAAATTTGACACGATGACAAAATGAAGCATGGCGTAATTGTTTTTTACCATCCATTCAATCAAAATACATGTATGGTCAACATTTGGAAAATTGCAAAATTTGCATATCACCTTTGGTCATGAATAAAATGGGACATATGGGAGAACGCTTGATTACCTGGTAAATGATAACTCTTGAAGATCAGTCGAAGCCTCTTCGATTATCGTGGAATTTCTATCTTTTTGTGGTATCATTTAACCAATGTCCTAGTATGATAAATTTGTCCAACCCACTTATTTCTATTTGAAATTAAGCACATTTGCTGTAGATCTGTATGGTTTTTTAAATATCTTATTAGAATACTGAAAAAAAACAATAGTTCATCAATAAATCTAGCCCTACTCTGATAGCAATGTTAAATCCTACTCACTCACGCTAGCCCTCCTTATAATATTCTCAACTGGACGAGTTTCTTATATTCTCATTATCTAAATTGCATACATCACCAGTGCATATGCATAATACTTGTATATTTAACTTCAATCTTACTAGAATGGTACTAGAATGTTCACACAAAATCATTCAAAGTGGCAAAATAAGATCCTTTGTGTACTCCTTAAGTTGTGGATGAGCTGCGATTACTTTGGAAAGGTTATGACTATTACCAATTACTCTGTTTCATACATTCAGGAAGTCGAACAATGCATAGGATGCATGCAGAAACCCGCAGACGTGAAGCTTGTGAAATCGTGTGCCAGTGTTGGAGAAGAAGAGTGTCGCCAATGCTACTGTCGGCCTATGTGGTGCCTTGAGTGTATGGGCAAGTGGTTTGCTAGTCGCCAGGACCAGCAGCGCCCTGAGACGTGGTTGGGTGGTCGCTCGCCCTGCCCAACCTGTCGTGCTCCTTTCTGTGTGCTCGACGTCTGTCCCATTGTAGAATAATGACCATGTGTTTGTAGTAATCCTCATTGGGACGAAGCTTGTCTTGCATATTGGGGAATGTTGGGAATGGGAGGCAGGAATGATCATTTGTCCATCGCCAGTCTTATATGCTGTACAAGCAGCACAACAAGTAAAAGGATAGTTGGAAAGACTGGGCATTCCCCAGAAATACCAGGGGACTGCCAGGATCCGGAGCTATTCCAAAAGTGCAAAAACACATTCGAAACTTGTGACTGGGTGGTACCCCAAAATGATATGCACCCATTTTCTGCTGCTCCCCGTCATATCGTCTTGCAGACCTCTCTTGTTTTAGCCATTTTGTGTTTCAGTCAATTTCAGTCACATGACACAGCCCCAGGCAGCCTTGTGCATGCCAAAGCAACTCATTGTCTGGCTAAACTAACTCAAACTATCAATCCACTCAAATTATCATTGGCTTCCAAAGCTGTAGTGAGCATCAAAGTTCAAACACCACATTCTGTGCTTTAACTTGCACTTTCGGTATAGCTGTGAGTTCTGGCTGGGAGGCGGGGGGGGGGGGGGGGAAGGCAGTGTTTCGGGCTATTAAAAGGACATTCTTCCATGTGTACTTTTACTGTGAGGTGGTATGTGTGTGTCAGTTTGTGAAGGTTTGAGCTGTATATTTAGATGTCAAGGAAACTTCAACTTTAGATTTTACTTGTCCCACACTGCCCACATCAACCTCTTCAACATGTTCAAGTAACAGTTTTTTCCCCTAATATTTCACAGTTAGTCTGTCCAAAATTAGATGAACCTGGATTTGGTTGGAATGTGTTCTAACTTCTTTTAATTGCATTATTTCACTGGTCATAAATTCAAATTAACCTACATCAACCTGGTTATTACCCAATTTTTCTTACCCAAATTCCAGTCTATCATTGATGGGCTCAGCATTTGCTGATATCTCTGATCACCTTGTACATAATGTATATTAAATGCGGAATATACACAACAACCTAACACATACATTTACTAGCCTCAGTCTCAAGGTGATGCGAATACTTGCTGTAAAAACAGAGATATTATATTTTTTAGAAGTAATAAATTTTATACAAAACACTGCCAGTAAATATGTTTTGTTTCAGTTCATGTCCAATCAGACATGTATATATGTTTAGAAATTTATCTACATTCATTCACTCCACTTATCAACATATATGCTAATGTCATTTGAAATCCATTGTTCTCTATCACAATTTCAGTTGGGGACTCGCACTGGCTAATTCACACATTCACTGGAAAGATGTCTGTTTAATCTTTAGTTACATTGAGTGGATTTGCTGGAGCTTGCCATCTGTTAGATGGGGGTATCCCAGCAGCCTTTGCGGCGCTCCCTGACAACTACCGTGTGGGCTAAAGCAAGGCATAGCGACGTATTCACTTAGCCCAGGCAGACCGTGCTTCTCGCCATTAAATCGTATTTCCTCGACGTTTGCGGCTGGTAATCATTTGGAATCGATAATATATTATTAATAAAGTAACATTTAGCAGCTGAAAGGATCAATTGTGTGGTAAAGACTCCAGGAAAGGGTAATAAACAGCTCTAAATAACCCACAACAGTGATCTACAGGGCGCTAACCCAGCCGTTAAAATCCTGGGGTTAACACAGCGGCATCACCGTCATTGTCGGCATATAGCACGGATAATCTGTTTTAATTTCCCCCCATAAAGCTGTTAATTAGCCATATTCAATGATTGACTTATTAAATGATTGACTTATTGATCATGAAATGGTAAATAACGCAGATATATATACTTGTAGCAAAATTCCTTCACCGTTATGGATAGTCTGTGTTCTTCTGCTTTTATAAAGCTGTTAATTATCCAGATTTAATGATTGACTTAAGGATCAGGAAATGATAAATAACGCAGATATATACTTGGTTATCCGTGCTTTTTGCCGACAATGACGGTGTTGCCGCTGTGTTAACCCCAGGATTTTAACGGCTGGGTTAGCGCCCTGTAGATCACTGTTGTGGGTTATTTAGAGCTGTTTATTACCATTTCCTGGAGTCTTTACCACACAATTGATCCTTTCAGCTGCTAAATGTTACTTTATTAATAATATATTATCGATTCCAAATGATTACCAGCCGCAAACGTCGAGGAAATACGATTTAA
>JAVTVY010012794.1:0-50723 GCA_036873755.1 Hanleya hanleyi
ATTTGTAGACAGAATTGTGACCTACTGGCCTACATAATTGACACTTGTCCGTAATATTAAACGTTTCGGAACCATGTAGACCATAGCTCGTACTCATACCTTCACAATGATATCTTAATTACAACAGATTTCGGTACACGTTTAATAATGTGACTATCCTCCCTGAATTTCATGTTTATTCAGAATTAATTCGATCTGTTAACCATCTTGGGATGAAGTAGTTGAAGGAAGATGACAAAATCATTTGGTCAAAAACTTGCACATGATCTGTATAGAGAATCTACAGCTGTTATTTTTATTTTTATATTGGTGTCTTTTCCAGTGTACACAGCTGACAATATTGAACACATACACTAATTTTCATTCTAAAATCACGGTAATGACCTACTGACCTATATAACAGACGGGCTTTGACCAATCAAAATAAATCTTCCATCAGCTGATAGCCCATACACATACCTTCATAATGATACCTTATATATGTAACATAAAAAGCAGTAGAAGTGAAAATATATTGCCATATGTTACCCCTACCCCCTAATTTTCGAGTTTTTTGACAAGTTCCCTGATCCGCTATAATTGCCTCTAGCACACTACCTACCCATGTTTCAGACCGGCCACCCACCCTAGAAGGATGCGTCTATGTCTTGTCTGACAAACAATTACAATGAAAATTTTCTATACCGTGGGTTGATGTTCATCCTAAAATATACCATTTTTCCTGTTTGGGATGAGGAAGGACTATGAGGGCCCGACACCGACCATGCGTTTCATTCTCCAACATGTTTACAGGTCACAAAACTACTATCACAATGGTTTGTACAGAGGGCAGGTCTCGGTGATGAAACGTCCACCAGCAGAATATCACCAGATACAAAGCAATAATTAAATGCAACATTAAAACGCTGGTGGAAAACGATACCAGCGTACTGACCAGAAGTCATGTGACCCCACAGAGTGGGGGAGTAAGTGAATAGAATTTAACGTCGCTTTCAGCAATATTTCAGCTATATCGCGACGAACCAAACACTGAGGACAGCACGCAAGACACAGACAGGGCGCTTACATGGTGCAATAAAGACAACTGATATTACAGTGCTAGACATCACATTATCAAGTTCCAGTTGCTTCTCAGCAAAATGCATTGAAGCAACAGGAACCCGTGCCCACCCAACCACCCGCTGACCCCACAGTCAAATATACTCAGACATATTTCTAAATTGAATAAAAATGAATGCTCATCTGCTTACAAATGCAGGTTTTATGGGATACATCGGGTGATTTCTACCAAACAAAAGGTATAACGATACCTGTTAACACTTCAGCAAAATATCGCTACGAAAGGAATCCGGGAATAAAACAATTCTCCAACTCAATCAGATAATCTTCAGACAATGCTTGCTGAACATATTTACAAGATGATAAACTCCAACATTGAGCAGTTTGAAACACCAGGCTATATTTTGCAGATTTGAGAGGATCTTAGAATCATAAGTGTTACATTTCAACTAAATCGAAGAGAAATGTACAATAACTATATTATGCCCAAGAAATACAACCGTGATCATCATGGAAGTAATTTTGGTTATTCATATTTTGAGTAGATGCTGACTGTTAATACTTCACAATCTTGAGGTGGGACTGATTCTTTTCACCGTAAGTGTCATCGACTTATGAGGACTGTTCGGGGGCATGTCCAGCGTTCCATCCGCAATGTACTCATCGAATTTGACCTCCCGGATGATCTCAAACCCAGATTTCTCTAAGATGCGTCTAGAGAATCTGCTTGTGGCCTCCCCGAATATAACTGAGACACGATGTTTCGTAATAAATAACCATTCAGCAGTCGCAAACAATTTGGTTGATATTCCTTGACAAGCATAGTCCGGATGAATGACCATAGCGATACCTTCAACCATTTTGTCAACATCATACATCTGGAATAGATCCAGGCCTTCATAAAGTCTGCTCGATATTTTCCCGTGTGTGATAAGCTTTTCGCAGTCTTTTTCCTCAACCGGGTATTTCCAGTCATTCCAATTATCACGTGTAGTGATAACGCCGATAATGAAACCAACTATATTCCCACATTTTCTCTCAACAGCGACCGCAGATATTCCGTTGTTGAGTCCTTCCGCCAGGGCGTAATCCACATACCGTTTACACTCCCTGGGTACCTCCATGTGTAAGGCCATGGCCAGTGGCTCGGATCTCCAGTATGTATAAAATAGTTCTCTCACCTGGTCACCATCCTCCGACGTCATTATCCTGTAATCTATAAGCGCCATATTATCCTGCAATGTGGAAGAATACCGTGTAAGTAAACTTGAGATATGGACAGTGTCATTTACCCATGGAGGATATGTTTTTAACCAGAAAGCAGGAGGGTCCAGTTTCAACTAGTGAAAAATCTCAAATTCACTCACCAGAATTTTGTCCTGCAAAATGTGTAGTTTGAAGCATGGAACCAATCACCTTCGTAGTCAAATCTTCGAAGCAGGTTTTTGGTGAAATATGCTGCTAAAATCACTGCGAAATATATAGAAAGATGCCTAAATACTTCACTGAGGTCCTACACGCATGTAAAACAGCTTGGTATTAACAAATAATGCATAAAATACATTTGAAGTCCAAACACCCATGCAGCTCCCATTTGTAAACACACCCTCCAATACGTCGGAGGTGGTCAGACTGGTCTTTGCCTGAGATGAGGGATTACTTTTATCTGGGCTAGATAATTGGATAATTGGGAAGTTTAATTGCAAAGGTGCAGTGATATATATCATTTTTTCATTGTCTTGGTCTGCTGGCCTACGAGAAACGCAGTGTTATGTCTCGGCTGAAATAAATGAATATAAAACAGTTTACGAACACGTCACTTATAGCCACGGTCCTGTCTTACATGCACGACGGATTTGAAACAACTAAGATGACCGACCAAATATATCAGTCCGTTCGACGAACCGCAAGTCCTGGAGACAGCGAGCGAGCGAGTGAGTGACTCAGAAAGTCAGCTTTGTCGGAACCATACAGGTTCAAAACAATTAATTGTTCTATCTTTTAGCATGCAACTTTGAGAGTTATCCCCATTTTATAAATAGGTATGTCAGATAGGTCAGTTTGATTTTTACCGTTGAATTTTGAGCTTTTTCAGTTTGATAATCCAACCTTCTTGTTTTGCAACAGATGTCTCACATTGAGTTGTCCGCCTTAAGTAGACAAAATGACATTTCTAAATGATATAGTTCTTCCAGGTCAAACAAATGCCTGAGCGAAATATTAAGGTGGTTTCACCACGCTCTGAATGAATGCATGCCCAACTATCAAACACGTGCCATTTACTTACAGTTTGTCTAGGTCAAACAAGTACATGCGCGAAGAATAACTTTATTTTAACATGTGATGTTGATCGAATTGAGAACCAGCATGCACGACAGTTCAAAGTGAATCTGAAGCAGCCATTCCCCATATCCTACCCGAGAGGGACTACTCGGTGCGGTTTGTCTGACTCAAAGCAAAATGAGAGAGAATACCAAACTGGAATATCTGCCATGTGTTCGATCGTTAGGCTTACATGCCTTCTTATTCGGTATACTTAAAGGAATCTAAGGAACTGACATCTGGCGTAGATAATTCAGATGAGAGAACACTATAAATGGCATCCCATTCTCCTAAAGGGGCAACTTCATTTCCTCCACAGCGTAAAACTTGAGAGGAAAACCAATCTGACCTATCTGACATATATAAATACCGGGATTTGACGGAAATGTGAGAGAAATCAAACTGACGTATGTGACTAAATTCAAGCGCTAATCGTGGGAAGTAATAATCTGTATACCCAGTGGGGACTAGTTAATGATGCTTGTCGGTTTCGAAGCAAAATAAAAACGAAATGCCAAACTTACATATCTTACTTGTCTAAGAATTTTAATTGAAGACAACGCATTGTGGCGTGTCCTTCGCAGAGTAAGCTGACCTGTCTGGCGTCTCTAGTAAAAGAGGAAAAATGTTAACCCTACCAGGGCCACCCCCTTACCAAACTTTCTGCGCTATCGGTACGACACAATATGGAGAGCTGAAACTCCGTGACTTTATAGTTTATCATATTGGTGTCATTCTGAGCCTATTTGCATAACCCCAGAACAGAGGATCATGGGTAAATTCAAGATGGCGGCCACGTGGGATACCAGAAAAGTGATGTTTTCGTCATATTTCTTAAAAATTCCTGCTTTTCTTTTTCTGCGATGAAAAGTGGGTAAAAACTATTGTATTTCACATCACATTAATATTTACTAATTTAGCATGCAGTTTTTGCGAAGACATTGCATAAATAAAAAAATCGGGAAATCTGACCGAAAAAAACGACCAAAAATGACGTTTTTGAAAATGACTTCACTGTGACGTCATCAAAGCGACCATCTTAGATTTTTTTTTTTTACATTTTCTGGTAGAACTTGACTCAAGGGTATAGTGTGATAAGTTTAAGCCCCATAGCTCAAGGGGTAAGAAAAATTATTAGGGCTCCCCCAGGTCCCAAAAAGTCCAGGCCAGATAGGGTTAAGGAAGTCAAAGTGGGGGTTCGGACCTGACTAAAAATTTTGAGGAGAAAATATTAGAGATGATGTTCCTTCTACCTAAGGGAGGGCAACTCAATGTGACGTATCGTTTGCAGAGTAAATCAGAAGAGGAAAGCCAAACTGGCATATCTGAATTCCGTGTATTCAAAAGAGGGATATGGGTCGAAAATCAAACTTGCGTATCTCACATTTCTAAATTTCAAGACTGAATCTCGGAAAATGACTGAATCTCGGAAAATAGTTCCATTTAACAACAGTAGTAACAACACACATTATTCAAAAAGTTAACTGCTTTAATTCACCACCAGTGTTGACTGATGATCTGTTTCAACAAACCACAGCTCTCGTGATCGCTTACATGAAGGGTGGACCGGAGCAGGTCGCAAGCGTAAGGACATACAGGAACACAAACAAAACACAAGCAGCACCAATGTTCTTTCAATCCATTTTTAAACTATAATGTTAATTAAATTATTAATTGTAAAAAAGAATGCATTATGAAATATAAATAAAGCATTATGTTGATGGGTCACGAACTCCATATGGGAGATCAATTCTTTAATATCCTTTGTCTGTCTAACAAGATCACAATAATAAACTTCATGAAGAGCCAATAAATTGTGCTGTATAAGTCTACTGTCTGTAGTGCTACCCAATGATGAACAAATATCACGAAGATACATGATGAAGCAAAATCCCCAGATCTGGGCCTGGGAATGTAGATATTGGACTAAGTCCTGAGAATTTCACGTATTAAAAAAAATGGCCATTTGGCTTACATGTACAAGGGATGTGAATTATAACATTGGGAATGTTATATTGATGTTAGGCAAATTAGAATTACTTTTTCCTGATTCAAAGAAGTAAATTTCCATTTTTGTGAAAAAAAATCTTATTTTGAGATGCAAAAACATGCCTTCATGTTTTCGCCAACACCACCAGAGTCTTGTCAGTCCTTTGCCTGTCTTGCAAGATTATTATACCCAAATTTCATGGAAATCAAACAAGTTGTTTAGAAGATATCCTGTTACACATGTTTACCTGAATTCAACCACCTAGTGATGACCAAATACCACGAAAAACAAGCAGGTGAAATCTACATGTAAAGCCCTAGGGAGAAGGCACATAAGAGTTCAATGAAAAAAAAATTAATCATGATAATGGTTAAGAAAATCAGATAATTGAGATTTTTCATTTGAATGGCAATTTGATTCCCACCGAAAGGAAATTATCATGTCAGGAATCGTATATTTATGCTTGGCAGCCTAGAATAGAACAGTTTTTAAATATTTCTCCAAGCGAATTGGTAAATTTTCATTTACGAAAAACTTTTTTTTTTCAGACGCAAACAACTTGCCTTAAAAGTTATGCCAGCTACACCAAAACCTTTTTCAGCACATTGCCTATCCTTTAAGACCATTGTAATAAAATTTCAAAGAAATCGGACAAGCTGTTCAAACGAAATCGTCACAGAAAGGTTCACTTATGCTCTGACTACAACGCCACCTAGTGGTGAGCAGCGGCTATCAAAATACAACCAGACAACTTTCCCAGGCCTAAGGAGATAGCACACAAAGTCTGACCCGAAAATATTTAACGGTTTCAGAGATATCCACGTTTAAAGTCGCGACGGCGGCGGATCCGGCGGAGCCGTTTCTCATGAAAACATAAGAGCATCCACTTTGTGGAAATGCTCTAATAATTCAGAGAGATGATGTACTATCCCTAACAAGTCATCTGATGGAAAGTGACCGCCATAAAAAAAAATGAAATGCAAGTTAGTATGCAGAACAAATACATGTGAGGCCCGACCCCGACCAAGCGCTTCATTCTCCAACATGTTTACAGGTCACAAAACTACAATCACAATGATTTGTACAGAGGGCAAGCCTCGGGGACGAAACGTCCACCAGCAAAATCTCACCATATACAGGTAACAATGAAACGCAACATTAAAAGGGTGGCGGAAAACCATGTCGGTGTACTGGCAATAGGTCATATGACCCAACAGACAAATATACTGACTGCATATTCCTGAAGAAAAAAAACATCACAAGAAACAAAAAAGATAGCTGTGATGATGTTTATCTCAGCCATGCTTATATTGTGAAAAAAAATATTCATGTGGACATCTTGAATGACATGACCACGTGGCCATTAGCACCGGCTTGAGCGGTATTAGACACGAACATTTCAGAGCGATGATGTAATAGTTCCATCAAGTCATCCGATGGAAATCGAAAACCTGTGTGACCGCCAGATACAACAAAAGGACTATTTATGGAATGCAAGTTCGTATTCATTACAAATACCTGTGAGGCCCGACACCGACCATGCGTTTCATTCTCCAACATGTTTACAGGTCACAAAACTACTATCACAATGGTTTGTACAGAGGGCAGGTCTCGGTGATGAAACGTCCACCAGCAGAATATCACCAGATACAAAGCAATAATTAAATGCAACATTAAAACGCTGGTGGAAAACGATACCGGAGTATTGACCAGAAGTCATATGACCCCACAGACAAATATACTCAGACATATTTCTAAATTGAATGAATGCTCATCTGCTTACAAATGCAGGTTTTATGGGATACATCGGGTGATTTCTACCAAACAAAAAGGCATAACGATACCTGTTAACACTTCAGCAAAATATCGCTACGGAAGGAATCCGGGAATAAAACAATTCTCCAACTCAATCAGATAATCTTCAGACAATGCTTGCTGAACATATTTACAAGAAGATAAACTCCAACATTGAGCAGTTTGAAACACCAGGCTATATTTTGCAGATTTGAGAGGATCTTAGAATCATAAGTGTTACATTTCAACTAAATCGAAGAGAAATGTACAATAACTATATTATGCCCAAGAAATACAACCGTGATCATCATGGAAGTAATTTTGGTTATTCATATTTTGAGTAGATGCTGACTGTTAATACTTCACAATCTTGAGGTGGGACTGATTCTTTTCACCGTAAGTGTCATCGACTTATGAGGACTGTTCGGGGGCATGTCCAGCGTTCCATCCGCAATGTACTCATCGAATTTGACCTCCCGGATGATCTCAAACCCAGATTTCTCTAAGATGCGTCTAGAGAATCTGCTTGTGGCCTCCCCGAATATAACTGAGACACGATGTTTCGTAATAAATAACCATTCAGCAGTCGCAAACAATTTGGTTGATATTCCTTGACAAGCATAGTCCGGATGAATGACCATTGCGATACCTTCAGCCATTTTGTCAACACCATACATCTGGAATAGATCCAAGCCTTCGTAAAGTCTGCTCGATATTTTCCCGTGTGCGATAAGCTTTTCGCAGTCTTTTTCCTCAACCGGGTATTTCCAGTCATTCCAATTATCACGTGTAGTGATAACGCCGATAATGAAACCAACTATATTCCCACATTTTCTCTCAACAGCGACCGCAGATATTCCGTTGTTGAGTCCTTCCGCCAGGGCGTAATCCACATACCGTTTACATTCCCTGGGTATCTCCATGTGTAAGGCCATGGCCAGTGGCTCTGATCTCCAGTATGTATAAAATAGTTCTCTGACCTGGTCACCATCCTCTGACGTCATTATTCTGTAATCTATAAGCGCCATATTATCCTGCAATGTGGAAGAATACCGTGTATGTAAACTTGAGATATGGACAGTGCCATTTACCCATGGTGGATATGTTTTTAACAAGAAAGGAGGAGGGTCCAGTTTCAACACGTGAAAAATCTCAAATTCTCTCACCAGAATTTTGTCCTGCAAAATGTGTAGTTTGAAGCATGGAACCAATCACCTTCGTAGTCAAATCTACGAAGCAGGTTTTTGGTGAAATATGCTGCAAAAATCAATGCAGAATATATAAAAAGATACCTAAACACTTCACTGAGGTCCTAATAAATTACATTTGAAGTCCAAACACCCATGCAGCTCCCATTTGTGAACACACCCTCCAATACATCGGAGGTGGTCAGACTGGTCTCTGCCTGAGATGAGGGATTACTTTTATCTGGGTTAGATAATTGCATAGTTGGGAAGTTTAATTGCAAAGGTGCAGTGATATATATCATTTTTTCATTGTCTTGGTCTGCTGGCCTACGAGAAAGCAGTGTTATGTCTCGGCTGAAATAAATGAATATAAAATGGTTTACGAACACGTCAATTATAGCCACGGTCCTGTCTTACAGTCATGCACGACGGATTTGAAACAACTAAGATGATCAACCAAATATATCAGTCCGTTCGACGAACCGCAAGTCCTGGAGACAGCGAGCGAGTGAGTGACTTAGTAAGTCAGCTTTGTCGAGCAAAGGAACCATACAGCATACAGCATGCAACTTTGAGAGTTATCCCCATTTTACAAATAGGTATGCCAGAAAGGTCAGTTTGACTTTTACCGTTGAATTTGGGCTTTGTCAGTTTGATAATCCCCCTTCCTGTTTTGCAACAGATGTCTCACATTGAGTTGTCCGTCTTAAGTAGACAAAATGACATTTCCAAATTATATAGTTCTTCCAGGTCAAACGAGTGCCTGAGCGAAATATTAAGGTGGCTTCACCACGCTCTGAATAAATGCATGCCCAATTATCAAATACGAGCCATTTGCTTACAGTTTGTCTAGGTCAAACAAGTACCTGCGTGAAGTATATCTTTGTTTTAACACGTGATGTTGATCGAATTAATCAGCATACGCGAGTCGCAAGCATGTCGCATAGCAAAATGAGGGGAGAATCAAAAGAGTGAAAACGGGCAGGAAAATAAACTGGGTAATCTGACAGGATTAAATTTCAAGAGTGAATTTAAGGAAACGATATTCTATCTACCCGAGAGGGACTACTCGGTGCGATTTGTCTGACTTAAAGCAAAGTGAGAGAGAATTACCAAACTGACATATCTGCCATGTGTTCGATCGTTAGGCTTGCATGGATTCTTATTCGGTATACTTAAATCTAAGGAACTGACATCTGGCGTAGATAATTCAGATGAGAGAACACTATAAATGGCATCCCATTCTCCTAAAGGGGCAACTTCATTTCCTTCACAGCGTAAAACTTGAGAGGAAAACCAAACTGACCTATCTGACATATATAAATACCGGGATTTGACGGAAATGTGAGGCAAATCAAACTGGCGTATCTGACTAAATTCAAGCGTGAAGCTTGGGAAGTAATAATCTGTATACCCAATGGGGACTAGTTAATGATGCTTGTCGGTTTCGAAGCAAAATAAAAACGAAATGCCAAACTTACATATCTGACATGTCTAAGAATTTCAATTGAAGACAACTCATTGTGGCGTGTCCTTCGCAGAGTAAGCTGACCTGTCTGGCGTCTCTAGTAAGAGAGGAAAAATGTTAACCCTACCAGCCAAAATGCCCCCCACCCCCCTCTTACCAAACTCTCTGCGCTATCTCCGGAACGACACAATATGGAGAGCTGAAACTCCGTGACTTTATAGTTTATCATATTGGGGTCATTCTTTGCCTATTTGCATAACCTTCGAGCAGAGGATCATGGGTAGATTCAAGATGGCGGCCACGTGGGGTACCAGAAAAGTGATGTTTTCGTCATATTTCTTCAAAATTCCTGCTTTTCCGCGATGAAAAGTGGGAAAAAACTATTTTATTTCACATCACATTAATATTTACTAATTTATCATGCAGTTTTTGCGGAGAAATTGCATAAATAAAAAAATCGGGAAATCTGACGGAAAAAAACCGACCAAAAATGCCGTTTTTGAAAATGACGTCACTGTGACGTCATCAAAGCGGCCATCTTAGAGTTTTTTTCTACATTTTCTGGCAGAACTTGGCTCAAGGGTATAGTGTGATAAGTTTCAACCCCATAGCTCAAGGGGTAAGAAAAATTATTAGGGCCCCAAAAGGTCTCAAAAAGCCCAGGGCAGATAGGGTTAAGGAAGTCAAAGTGGGGGTTCTGACCTGACTAAAAATTTTGAGGAGAAAATATTAGAGATGGTGTTCCTTCTACCTAAGGGAGGGCAACTCAATGTGACTTATCGTTTGCAGAGTAAATTAGACGAGGAAAGCCAAACTGGCATATCTGAATGCCATGTATTCAAAAGACGGATATGGGACGAAAATCAAACTTGTGTATCTCATATTTCTAAATTTCAAGACGGAATCTCGGAAAATGACTCTATAGTTCCATTTAACAACAGTAGTAACACCACACATTATTCGAAAAGTTAATTGGTTTGATTCACCACCAGCGGACATTTGCAAATCTATCGTACTGGAAAATAATAGTCTATATACAACCAGACAGCCATCACCCCGATGAACACCCTATTCTAAGTGTTGACTGATGATCTGTTTCAACAAACCACAGCTCTCGTGATCGCTTACATGAAGGGTGGACCGGACCAGGTCACAAGCGTAAGGACATACAGGAACACAAACTAGTGTCACTTTCCTGTAAGTACGAAAATATTCTTTTATTTGTGGATGCAGGTATTGTACTTGGAGAAATTTGGAAAGAAAATAACTGATACAGTAAATTGGCTTATAATAAATCTCATGGTCCTTTTCGCGAAATTGGCTAGTGACGTCTTGCAAGGAAGAGGTCCGCCATTGCTACATGAATTGACAATTTGACATCGCGTTTAGCTCCCCCTCCCCCCTCTCCCGCCCCCACCAAGCATTTTGTGTATGAAAATAATCGTATTTTTATTTCCCTGTGGGATACGGTACTAGCAGGTTAATTAGAATAAACCTGCAGCCACATGTCGTACCGTATCTAAAAGAGTGGGAGTTGGATGTCGGGCTCGACGACTGGAAATCCTGTGAAGGGTCCGGATATTGATACCTGATATAAAAAAATTATACGGTCGTTCATTTGGTCTGTACTAATACATGTCACAGGTGCATGTTTTTGCCTTCTTCAATTAAGAAATCAATGTTAGTTTTCCGTCCTCTAGCTGCTCAGAAAATGGATGGTAAAACGGAATTGTCTGTTAAAGATAAGATAAGATAAATTTTATTTAAAGTCGGATGTGTTTACATACAAAGAACATTAGCTCAAAATATGAGCTATTCACCGACAGAACAATAAGACACCATTAAAATATTGTAAAATAGAGATAATATACACAAATCAGTCATATAAAATAAACAAAAATAAAAATGTATGAGTGACTTTGTCATCGGCTGTATTAATGATCATTGCAGATAGTGCATCTGCAAGTATCACCGTCCCATTTACTAATTAGAATTTTGAATTCCTTCAGTGTCAGTGCTCCATTTATAGATGAATCGAGTGAGTTCCATAAAGTGACTCCAGAGTACTTGATAGAATGAAGCCCGAATCTTGTTGTCCTACATCTGGGTACGTGAACATTCGTCGTGTTTCTTAGCTGATAAACGTTGTTTTTAATTTGAAACAGGTCCCTATTATATGCAGGGCCTTCGCAGTGTAATATTTTGTAAACCTATGTTGCCAGAAGTCTAAGGCGCTGTACATGCAGTTTAGAAAGTCCGGCCCTCTTCAGTAGATGATGATAATCGCTAACATTATCCTGGTAAACAAAGCGCAAAGCGCGTTCTTGTAGTTTTTCTAGTTTTTTTGGCGCTAGTGATACTACAGGAATGCCAGACTAATGGACAGTAATTAAAATTACACAGTATAAATGATCTAAAAATAGCTAGTCTACTCGCTAGGTCAAGATACGGTCCTAGCCGTTTGAGGACATTAATCTGACGTCCAACTTTCATACAAAGCCCAGCCACATGCTTATTGAAATTTAATCTATTATCGATGTGGATGCCTAGCAGTTTAACACTATCTTCTGATTCTAAATTTGTACCATGAAAAGTGAAAGTATGTTTTTCGTTTGTACCCTTAGGATCAAGAACAATGCCTTGAAATTTGCTCGCATTAGCAAGCATATAATTAGCATGAAAATGGTTTATCATGTGATCAGCTTTAGCTTGCAATCTTGTCTTGAGGACAATAAGATCACGATCAGATGAGTACAGGGTGTTGTCATCAGCAAAATTACTAACTGAACATTTCGATTCTTCCAGGCTACATACTGTGAAGATATCGTTGATAAATATATTAAATATCAATGGCCCCATAATTGAGCCCTGGGGTACCCCTTTACTGATATTACGCCAGGAGCTATAAATGTCCCCCAGCTTTACTCGCTGATTGCGATTGGAAAGATAACAGAGTTTTCAGACATGCCATAAGCCTTCATTTTGGCAAGGACAAGATCATGTGATATGCAGTCAAACGCTTTAGACATGTCCATAAGTATGGCCGCTACATATTGGTTATTATCCAGAGCATTATTCCAGTCCTCCACGAGCCGAAGGAGCACTGTCTGACAGCTGTGATTTTTCCTATAAGCTGAGATAAACGGAGAAATTTTTTTCTCAGAAAACCGCCCTAGCTGGTCAGCCAGTGGCTGTTGTTTTGGGACGAAGCCGCAGGCTGAGTCCTAAAACATAAAGGCAATTCCGTTTTACCATCCATTATCTTAGCTGTTAGAGGATGGAAAACTAACATTTATTTATATTCTAAAGCATCATTTAAATGTGGCCATCGTACTCATTTGAAATTTAATTACCCCTGAAAACAAACTCTGATTGACCCGTCCGGATTATCTGATCTGGTGTTTCACTGGGGCCGGTCTATTCTCTCAGGTGAGGGGTGTCTGTGTGTGGGTGGGGGGGGGGGAATGAAGGTCAGGGAATGATATTCCTGTATTTCAGTGCAGAGACAACGTTTACTCTCGTTTTAAAAATCACAGACTTCGTGTGAACGTGATCTTATGAGTGATGAAGAATCATTTGTACCAGATTCCAATAATTGTCCCACACAGAGTACGGCGTTGATCAGTACGAGCTTGAGAGAGAATTGCCATCACAGTTTTGCTGACTACGCCCTCAAGCAGCGCGTGAGTTAACAGCCGACACAAGAGCACTACCGACTGATTCTTATGGATTCTGAAAATTCTGGAGGATTTTCTATTATACGAGATAAGATTTACACTCCCTGAAATTTTCTGTCGAGTTGCCAAGCAATCTACAGCCCCATATATCAACATAACTTAGCCAAAACAGGTGCATCGCCTCCTGTAAACAGCGGCCCGACCGAAAGCTATCTTGAGTGACAGCTGTCCTCACTGCAATGTTGGGATTTCTGCACGTGCGTCATTTATAAATTTACTACGATTGCCACGCCCTCGGATATACAGACTCGGCGAAACGACAAGAACCATTGGAAATAATTCGCATTTGTAAGCTTTTCAAGTCGCAAAACTAAGTGAAAAATAGATAATGGAGTAAATAATCTATTGAAAGTCAAAAGTCGCGAGCAATTCTCACTTATAGCACTATGGAGCAGACGGTGCGATAAGCTATCCACTCCGTCCAAATCGTATTTGGAATAGGTCCATTTTGGAATAGAGTCACGTGAGAAAGGGTACTAGGACATAAATTTCCCTATGCTTTCAATGCTAAAGAACAGGCAGATGCTTTAGAATCATATATATGTAGCTCACCTCGCACATTATAAAGTTAGATGCCTAGAAATCGCCACTTACCGTATTTCAGTTGACAAATTGTTACAAGCGCCTTTGAGAATTCAGGAATATGATATCGACACAGGGTTCAAATATGAACAACGGCAAGATAGGCGCAACACAATTGTTTGTCCAGTACATTATCTTTCATAACATCGGCACATACAAGTCAGGCTACCATTGACCTAGTTAGATCTCGACAGATATGGCTTGTGAGACATTCTTCCGCTGGCCGGGATTTATTCAGCCAGTATAAACCCTGGACTCTCCACAATATGTAGGCATACCTGTATATGGTATGTCCCTGTAACCCTGCACAGTTCAATTTTCGTTTTTCGTTTTTGATTTCTTAAAATCAAAATGGAAAATTGACCGTCAATTTTCAATTTTCGTGATTTCTTTTTGTAATCTCGAGGAATGTCTTATGACATGATCCCGACTACTCTAGGCCTACATGTGAAAGTCACCCACTGGTACCACGAGCATGTGCAATACATTTGATCTCATACCCCAAACTTCCCAAGTATCATTTCTAGACGATCGGTCCTCCATGCCCCACGTTCCCCGAACATCAAGTTTCGGAAATGACTTTGGCTGGGGAGCTACCCCAAAGTGTAACACAAATAGAATGTCCTCGTTTATATGTCCATCGTGGTACGATTGCGTCGCATGCAGGTACACGAGCACGGTGTCTTTATTAGTACAACGTTAGGCTTTGCTGACTGAGGTAAACGTGTACATGATTTCCACGTAAAAGGCCCATCAACAGAAAAAACGCCTTTTTCGCACATAATTCACCCCACATGTTTTCGTAGACCATATAATAGCTTGCTGTTTTTTCTATTCGCTTCCTATGGTCTTCTGGAACACGCCAATAGCAGAGAATATGTGTTTTAAGCTTGAATTATTTTTCCCATAATTTTAAAACCTGATCACTTCGGGAAAATCGGAACTGTCACCAACAGAAAAGTTTACTGAAAAAAGCAATTTACTGAAAGGTATACTATTTAAAAACATATGTAGAAAATATCTATTGACAGGAACTGTGTACATTTGACGAAGTTAGAGTTCAGAGTCTTAATTTTATAGTTAAAAGTGATAAATTCATCCTAGGAATATTTTCGTGAAGAAAATGTGTAATAAATAAAGCTCTTTCACCGAAAAGATTTAAAATGCACACTCGTGGTTCCGTCACGATCTCTATAATTCCCTCGCGGACGAGATTTAACCCAGTGATGATCCAATCAATTTTTTCTCTCGGAGAAAAAGTCTTATCATCCTTAGTTGCTGAGATGGCATATAAGAATAATCAGACCTATAAAAGAGTGCAGCAAAAGAAAAATAGGCAATCAACATTAGTCAAAATGGAGGACTTTCACAGTGATTCCGTAACGGACATTTCCAAAGATTAAAAAGCGAAATATCTGCAATATTTCAGAGGATAATATACTTCGTTTGAAACTTAACAGCAGTAACTAAGCGGCAAGTATAAAGTCTGCTTATAGAGAATAAATCCTAAGTAACGAGGGCTTCAAACTTTTATAGTACCTTAAAAACTGTGATTCCGTCACGCTGGAATACATGTGTAGCCCGGCACACCATAATACTCTGGAACCAATATTCAATATCCAGACGATATTAATGTATATTTACACGCGTCTAGTTGTAACAGCGCTACTGCTGCATATTTTATATTATTTTAATTTAGTTCAAACTTGCATATTAATGATCTCATTTATATTTAATTACATACTTTATCATTTTGATTTAAGGCTAATCGTTTCACTCATAAAACTACATGTAATGCAGTGATGTTGTTCAAAGTTTAAACGGGCTAGAAAGTATAAATGTTAGTATTTGATTTAGTGTTTGGTAATCTATATCATATATCAAGATGATCATTATGTCATACATGAACTTCCAGTATATAAACCATACGTACAATAAGAAAAAAAATATATATTTATAGGGCAATATTTTTGTCCACTCTCAGTCTACGTTACAGTTGCATGGGATTCTGTTTTGTACATTACGAAGAATCTCACATTGTTACATGCATGTTTGACATCTTCAGCATTGCAGATGAGATATCCGATTATCTTACTAACTGTATTACAAAATCTGATGCCCTTGCTATATGAACTACCAATATTTTTAACGGTGAGTATAATTCATTGCTCACATTGGATAAGGAATTTTGTTGTATTGATTGAGAGTATATCTGTATCACATGCATACATATACGAACATCTTTATATGATGTAGATACCCGAATACACTGCTTTAAAGCTGTGTGTCACTTCAAATTTGTCGACCAGACTACAGTAGAGTGTGTCTTACATGGAGGCAGTGTGGATTCCGCCTCTACTCCCTTGCTAAATTTCTCTGAATCTCTGGATTGACGAAACGTTGGGAACTTAAACCTCTGGACTTATTATTATTATATATTCTCATTATATTGGGGTAATTTTGGGCCTATTTGCACAATGATCAAAGCTAGACATCAAGGGTAACTTAAAAATGCTGAACATGAAGGTGGAACAGAAAAATTCCATTTTCAATATTTTTCTTCTTATTGGGAGAAACATACAGTAATTAAAAAATATATATATATCAGTCAGAAAAAAATGCAACGTCACGTCATCAAGGTAGCCATTATGAATCTGTTTATATTTTCTGGTAAAATCACACTCAAAGATAAAGTGTAGGAAAATTCAGCTTCCTAGCCTAAAGAATAGCCAAAATATTCAGGTTGGTTATAATTAGGCGGACTCGGGAATTACGGCTATTTGAGAACAAGGACTTCATGTTGGAGATTTTTTGGAGACGAAAAAGACGAAAAAGAAGGTATAATAACATACAGTGAAACTTTAAATGCGTTAAAAGAATGAAAGCAACAAAAATCCAAGGTTCGTTGGATTCAATATGGAATTCCTAAATTTTTGACTTAGATCGATAAATGAAGGATACTCGAAAGGGGAATTATCCATTACTCAAAGAGCGGGTATAATAACTATGATTCCCAAGGGTGGAAAACCCCGTGATTTTATAAATAATTTGAGGTCAATAACTTTGCTTGAACTGTGCAAATTAAAATTGCATCAGCGTGTGTAACAGGTAAGGTGAGAACAGTTCTTGACAAAATAATACATCAAGATCAAAAGGCTTTCTATCTGGTATAGGTTTATTGGGAAAAATACACGGATAATTTATGACATTATTGCGATGGCAGAACAGAATGAGATCTTCGGTATGATTTTATCAATAGGTTTTGAGAAAGCTTTTGATTCAGTTTCATGGAGTTCATTGAACAAAGTACTGCAAATCTTTAATTTTGGAACATCAATTTCAGACCTGGGTTAAAGCGTTATATAATGATGTATATTCGCGTGTAACGGTAAATGGTCATATGACGCAATCGTGTTCCTTGGTTAGGGGTTGTCGCCTTGGCGATCCGCTGTCGCCGTACTTATTTTTGTTATGTGTTGAAATTTTTGGCATCGTGCTTATAGGGACGAACATGACGTGCGAGGAATATATTCAGATTCCGTTAAATATAAATTATTTCAGTACGCAGACGATACCACAATTATACTTGATGGATCAGTGACTTCTCTCAGATCTGTCCTGGTACTTCTATACAAGTTCTCAAAGAAGTCTGGTCTGTTAATCAATATTGATAAAACACAGGCACTTTGGTTAGGCCCAAAAAGTGGTTCAACCGATAAAATATGCAATGACCAATTTTTAAGATTTTTACTGAAAATTGGAAAAGGAGAAAACTTACAGTAAATGAACGGATCGTTGTGGTTAGTTGCATCAAAAATAACTCACCTGTTGACGAGTCTGTCAACTCCAGGACAAGACTTTTGGAAAATTCTAATTCATATATTATTCAGGTTTATTTGGGCGATGTCCCGGATAAAACAGCACAAAATACAATGGTGCAGGACTATAACGAAGAAGGGGGGGGTGGCTTGTTTATTTTCAATAAATCATTGAAAATCACATGGATACGAAGAATATTACATAGCGGAAATACCAGTTGGTTAAATCTACTAAATAGTGGTCTTAGAGAAAATGTACAGCATGGTTTTTTTGTATCCTTCATATGGATATCTGGATACCTAGAATTTACAATCAATTTTGGAATGAAGATTTACTAATTGGAAGCAGTATGTGCAAACGTTAAAAGTGAATACTGTTAACTTTATCTATCAGCCGATATGGTACAACAAATTATGTCAAGTTCACAGAGCTCCAGTGTTCTACAAAAGGTGGGTGGAGAAAGGAGTTTTATTTATTTACGACTTTTTAAACAGTGACTTTATTGATTACGTAGACTTTTGTGAAAGATTCGTTTTAAACCGTTTTTCATTTAGTTTTCTGGGCATGCGGAGCTCTGTTATAAAGGGATGTAAAGTGACTGGTATTAATATTAATATTCGGTTGAGATTATTACTATTTATTCCAGAACACGTTTTTCCATTAACCAAAGACTCCAAGGGAATAAATAATATCAATAATAAATTCTTGGAAATATCAAAACTACAGAAATAAAATTACAGTAGAAATGGAAAGTTTTGATAGGGGAAGAAACACCATACTGGTGGGAAAGGGCATATGTTGCCTATATCAGTATTTCAGTCGACACTTAAGTTTCAGATTAGAATTAATCATCGAATATTGGCAACAAACGCATGTCTCCATACTATTCAAATCCGCAATGATGATTTATGTACCTTTTGTAACTTGAAATAACATTTTTTTATTTGCATCGTGCTAGATGTCAGCGTTTCAAGCCCGTCATTCGTTTTTACTTTAAGGAAATAAAATGTTATTATAACACAGAGAAAATAATATTTCATAAAGAGAGTAAACTATTAAGTGATAGATGGAGTAGATGGATAGAACTGTTTGCGGTTGATCATGCATTGGAGTGATATCAAATTTCCTATGCATTTTGTGACACTGTTTTGTATATCTGTGATGTGATATAGAAAATGTATTACGATAGAATAAACTCGGAGAAAAACAAATCTGTGGCAATTCAACATCAAGGGAAAGCAAATCTTGGACATTTTGAGATTCCCTCGGTCTATACTACATAAAACATTTCAGAGACATATTTAGCTCGGACAGGGCTTGGACCGCGTTACACCCAGCCTTCCATGCCATTGTTTCGCTCATGTGACTGCTCAGAAGGTTGAAGCTGACATTGTTTTACCGATGATGTGACTTCAGGACTTTGAATTTTGTGCGCACTGAACGTACCCTGTGCACGTGGCAATACACAACATCTCTTACCTCGGCCTTACCTGAGGATCGTTCATGGGGCGTCCCGTGGGTACAGGGACAGGAAGTACCGCAAGGAACCATGTCTGTTTCTGAAAAATTCAGATTTTATTAAACAAGTCGGGGAAGAAATGTGGAGTTGGGTCAATATATGTTTGTGTACCGAAAAATCACAACTGAACTGATGATTCATGGACTGATTAACAGTTTGAATGCACAAAAATAACGCCCTTCTGCATATGTCCATGGGAGATCGTTGAAAAGTTACAAAAGGTGGAGATTGAACCAATACAACGGACATCAGACCGGAGTTAATCACTTCCGTGTAGGAGCCCTCGAACTACATTGTGTAGAAATTTGAGAGCAGATTCTTGTGGATTTTATGAGCTGTGATTTTTCAGCATTTCTGATACATCTGATATTTTAAATTGCAGATGAGGCTTCAAACTGTACTTCCTGGTGTTGATTTTTGCCACGTTGGGGAAAGCATGGCGGATGGACACATGATCAGTGAGGGGTGAGAAGGCTCCCTGTTTACAAATTGAATGGCACTCGGTGACACCGGGTAGCTGTCAATGGCGGAAATTTGAAATTTCCATTATCAATTTCTGTCAAGACTTTTACAGTTAATGTCCCACAAGGTGAATATTGTCATGCCAAGTGGATTAATGCATCGAGAGTCTTCTGGATTTTTGGTGATTTTTTATGCTAATACAAAATTATTAGTGGTCTGATGCCAACAGCGGATGTAAGCAGACGGGACTAGATATGTGCTCTCCAAGCTGCCAACGGGTTAATAATTCTTGTCGTGCGCCAAGGACTTGGAATGGAGTGGAATATTTCAGAGTTGTGCACGAGGGACAAGTGAAAATGTGCTTTATGTGCTATACGGATGAACATTTGCTCAGGGAATGCCCCAAATTTCGTGTGGTCTACAGGAATACACAATACGGACCTGTCAAACGCCCACCTGTTCCAGGGTGACAAGGATGTTAAACATTGCTATTGCGCTCCCGCGATAAGTGTCGGGGCAACAACGAGGAGTGCATCAAATAGACTGTGAAGCAGGAGCTCGAAGCGATCACTGTGGTGAGTACTACGGTACTGCTTCTGTTTGTTTTCCGAAAGAAACACGACTGAGACAGAACCCAATACCATTATGGTAATGTGAGAACATCAACAATGTCGAGCGTTTTGGAATTGGTCAATTTGGAAGGATATTTTTTTTAACTTGACCAAGAGAAAGCTTTCTGTAGAGTATCAACAGTTTTCCTTCAAAAGGTTCTAGCAAAATTTGGTTTTGGCCAAGAGTTCATGAAATGCATGAACATTTCTAATACTGATGTGAAGAGTTCTGTTAAATGTAACGTGCTTTTTTACACCGTACTTCGTATCTATCTGTTAATAGATATGTACGACAAGGATGTTCTATTTCTACCAAGTTATACGTGCTAAAAGTAGAACCACTGGGTCAGCTTTTGCGTAATGCAACTAACGTGAGAGGGATTTATATCCCCGCCTCTGCACACAAGTCACTAGTATACCAGCTTGCAGATCATACAACTTTGACATTTGAGGATGAATAATCTGTTGAAAGATATCTTTCGGGTGTGCAAAGTGTATTTGCAAAGCCTCTAGGGCAAGAGTCAATACAAGGGTGCCGGAGTACTGACAAGAAGTCATATGACCCCACAGACAAATACACTGACTGCATATTTCTAAAATGAATCACAAGGACCAAAAGTGATCCCTGTGACGATTTGTGTTCCAGCCACACTTTCATTGTAGATGCTCGTTTGGGCATCTTGAAAGATGATCACACGGCCCCTAGCATGTCGGAGCGATGATGTAATAATCTTATTAACTCATCTGGTGGAAATGATGTGATAACTATGTGACCGCCAGAGCTCTGCCTGTACATTGAAGAACGAATGTCAAAATGTTGTTAAGAATGTTAAATTTACTGTGAACGGGGTTGACGTCAAAGTAAACTCAATTAAAGAACTAGGGGTTGACGTCAAAGTAGACTCATTTAAAGAACCAGGGGTTCACTTATGGCCTGGTTAAAGAACTAGGAGTCCACTTCGGGCCTGATCGGGCAAGATGTATTGAACTCAATTGGAATGAGAAAATCAAGAAACTTGAGTCCCTGTTGATCAGGTGGAGACAAAGCAGACTAACACGGAAAGGCAGGGCTGTTGTAATTACAAGCTTGTTTATGTCTGGAATATGGTATGTTTTAGCAGTGCAGCCATTACCAGAAAATTTGATGACTAGTAAATGTCTTGACATTTTATGGAATGGAAAAGCACACCTTGTGAGGTACGTTAGCATTGTAAATAGTGCAGTTAACGCAGGCCTGAACATAGCTGATATTGAGACACAAAAGAAAGCAATGCGTTTGAAATCTTTGACTCGTTTCGTGGATTATTCATTGCAATGTATTTGGAAAGAAATCCTGAAATACTTTCTCCGAAGGTGTGCCAGAGCATTAATTGCTCTACATGTCATATAGAAAAAAAATGCGTTTTTAAACCGCTATGCATTTTTATAAAGAAATGTTACTTGCTTGGCAAGAATTACAGAAACATGCTTTTCTTAACAAAATATGCCTTATGGCATCAACCAGTTTTCTAGAACACTAGATTAATGATAGAAGTTAGAGCTATAGATTCCTATATGTTTACCAGTTCCGGAGTGAGGCTTTTTAATGACTTTCTGGTGATACCTCACTACCAGTAGCTGGTTTTCGGATATCGATATTGTATAAGAATGATGTTCAAGCGCTCTCTTGACCTCGCACTAGAAACTTTTTATCGAATCTTAAAGTTGTCCAGTGAAGCCTCCAGTGGCTATTGACTTTTGGGAAGGATATTTTCGTGGTTCTGATATTAATTAGGAGTTGTTTTTTGTTTTGTTTTTTCATCTGGGCAGAACCCAGGGTGTGCTGATCTCGATTCGCATTTGCTACAATCCTATTTACGCTCTTAAAAAGTTGAAAAGAACACAACTGTTTTCCTTGGACTTATGCCATTTGTCTTATGCGGGTGGTTTGCTTGAACAGATGTTCCAATTTTGTCATACTGATACTGTAAATACAGTTGACTTTCGTTCAGTGTGGTTATTTGGGTATATGCCCAAAAGCACGAAGATTAACGTGGGGTTGTTTTTTTTGGCAATCATATGTAGCGTCGAAAGATGCGACGGTAAAGTAAAACGACGAACAATGTTGAATTTCCACCAGTCGCACTTAGATCCACTAAGTGTCTGTGAACAAACAATGTATTGAGCAATCGTATGAGTATTTTGCAGTAAGCAATAAGTTTTCCATTTTGAGAAGAGATTTCTGACATTCAACCCGACCTAATATTAGGACAAGAGAAGACGTCGATGGCAAAGACGAGAACCTATTGGTCATCTTTCTACACGGAAACATCCGACACTTCCACAAGGTCGGTATACTATTACAGCTTTCGGGCCTCGGGAATGGGACAAACTCCCATTACTGGCCAAATCAATTCCATCGTCGTCGATTTTCAAAGCTAAGCTGAAACCCCACCTACTACAAATTTTACCTATTCCCATAATACAATCGACTGTGCCGGCCCTTCATCGTCATTTTCATATAATTCATCAACTATTTTGTTAAACTAGGCAACTATAATAACATATATTTCCCCTAGGATATAACATGCCTTCTGTGATTTTATTCCCGACTTTAGTTAGCACTGCCATACCGTACTTAAAGTTATATGTATTTACATGGTGAATAAAATTTCATTCATTCATTTGTTCAGTGTGTGTATGCGATTTACTCAACAGTTATATTATTAAAAATAGTATAAATATTATATTACAGTGCGTGAAATTATTTCAAAAAATCCGAAAAATACCGCATGATATTCAATATCAATATCAATTCAATATCAATTCAATATCAATTCCAAAATGGCGGTCACGTGACAGAGAAACTGGCGCTCACTTGAGCGGAATACAGACTTGTCGAATCCCCCAGCCGTGCAATGGCTGGTGAAGCGAGGCGAATTGTTCGAATATTTGGATGAATACTGAAAATATAAATGATGTGCCGGATAGTGCACCACTATTATGACTACAACGTCTAGTGCTAAACCAGAGAACGAGTCTACATGTACATGTAATTCATCGGCTTCTCCACGGAACAATTTCACTGTTACCAAACCCGCTCTCTCTATATATGCATTTTCCAAACCAGTTGGTGGTTGGTGGGTGTCCGGTGGGCACTGGTTTCTGTTGCTTCAATGTATTTTTCTGAGGAGCAACAGGAACTTGATAATGTGATATCTAGCACTGTAATATCGCTTGTCCATGTAAGCGTCCTGTCTGTGTCTTGTGTGCTGTCCTCATTGTTTTTTGGGTGGATGGAGGGTGTCTTGTTTCACGTTACTTCAAACATTTCTTCTTTGTAGCAGCAGGAACGCAACTTGGCTGGGTGGTACTTATTTGGTTCTTCGCGATATGACTGAAATAATGTTGAAAGCGGCGTTAAATCCTATTCACTCACACACTTTTCCAAACCATTGAGGCCCTCGATTTCTAGATCTAAGCATAAGCACAAGTTTGATATCCTGCAAGGTATATGTATTGAATATAATTCCATTGATGATAATTGTACATGTAAAAACAGCTGCTTCTTATGGTGAACATGTGGTGATACTAAACATGTGATTTCAAATGTGTGTCAGCTAAATATGCCTACCGGCGTCAAGGTAATTATTCGCAGTCCCCCCATATTAATGACACTCAATCCCAGCGGGTCTATATTGCTAGATCTAATACTAGTACTACAATGTTATGTGATGTTAACATCTTAGAGTGTATATGTACTATAATCAGTACCATATAGCAGCATCATCTTTATTGATAAAGTTAACTATTTCTTCTGAGAAAACATCGGTATTTAGTTTTCACTGTACTTCACTGTAGTGACTGTCTTTATTCTTTATAGTTTGTCTTGGGATATAGAGTTCAGTTTCACAGTTATGAACGTCTGGATTAATCGCCATCAGGTAAACTTTGCAAAATGAGACTGGGCTTCACAGTTGTGAACGTCTGGAATAATTGCCATCGGATAAATTTTGCAAAATTGTACTTACGTTTTTCCTGACTTAATATTTCAACAACAAGAGCAATTCATAATATTAGTGAAGCCCTTTACAACCATGCTCCTCTGTGTGAAAAGCGAGTGACGATCCCAAATTTTCCCAAATGGTTACGTGATTAGAAAGTTTCTGAAGCCCACAAGAACAGGGACAGCTTTCATACCAGTAACGATCAACATAATGCTAATAATGGCGAAATAGAGAAACACATCTTTTTCACAAGGCGAAAAGGGAACACTTTTGAGAAACTAGTGTGCAAAAATAAAGATAAGCCCCAACACATCTGGGAAGTCCTACGTGAAATTAACCCCAAGACTGATAATGGCGCACTTATGATACTCAAGGAACACAGGTGACTGCAAATTTTTCCGTTCCCCAATCAATCTAAACACCTCATAGGCTGCAGAAATCATTGCTGATGCTCTGGCTTATCTTTTGAACTTGGTAATCACACAGGTGACTCTACGGTTAACTGGAAACTCGCTAAAGTGATCTCAATATATAAATCTGCGTTAAGATAATTGACTGCGTAAGAGCTTCAAATACATAAGAATACATAGATCTATAAAATCGAATGCACGTATCGAAAACGTAGCTCTGTCTCCCGACCATAGTTTTTTTAAATTAGGTGCTGCAGTGGAATGTATCCTGCCATCGACGTTTTCGAGACACCGGAAGCGTGGGCACAACTGACCACAACTGTGTCTATCAATAATGCCTGCGGTTGATAGTCACACATGTCTTTCGTTGATATTCATTCAGTACAACCCGTACCGTATAAATGTTAATCTTGATGCTCCTTACTCTTTATTTTCTGGAAGCTCTTTCTCCTTCACGATTGTCGATTTTATCAACGTTTCCAATGCTGATGATTAGCTGTACACGAGCCGTTTTCACAGCGACCACAACCTCCCCCATGTTATGGTAGACGCCATGCTGTGTATTTCTGTCCAAGAGTGCGCACGTGTAGTGGCGTAGTGACAAAACAAGCGCTGAATGAGCGCAAAGACCTCCGTCGAGGCAACAGGGTCAGTAGGGGAATAGTACATCACTGAATAACATAGGGCCGGATGCCAAGCTCAATTTTGCATTTTTGGACGTTAACTTCACCAATGGTAATTAACCTGAGATTGAGGGTTCCCCACTAGCATGTCCAGCTAGGGATGTGGAAGTCACATTCCCCGCAAATAATATTTCTTTGATTTCATGTGCTTGAAATATTGGGGTATGGAATAGAGTATATTGATGGAAAACCTGGAATACTGCTTGAGACATTAGGCCCCTTCCCACCCACACCTCCCCATGAGAGGACGCCCCCACCCAAATCAACACGTTAGCGACAGAAATGAGACCCTGTGTGCCTAGTTTTACCAACTTGCTTGTGATTTTATGCTATAGGCCCTACACATCAACACTTCATATTTTGTATGTGTACAGTATAGCATCCTCATTGACAGAATCCTCTACAAAACACATCTGATTTTACCGACACTCCGTTCTGATCTGTCTCAGCATCATGTGCTGATTTAATGAGCTCGGAATAATTTTGTATACTGGTGTTACAGGTCACCTTCACCATAATGTATCAATTACCATGGACTTGTACATGTATCACATTCATATTGAATGGTGATGGCTGATGAGAATATTGCCCATATGGAACAAATGGCTGGATTCCAGCGAATAAAAAGTTCATGTTAATCATAAACAACATACAATTAATAATACTATCAAATAATTATGTATATTCCTTGTCGACATCAATATAATACAGACAATATTATGACTGAATCAGGGTAACAGATATCCAAGGGTATATATGTCTACACTAAACTGAAGGAGATCCATGATGCGTATTATATTATGTTGTAAAACTTCACTTGCTAATCTCGATTATGTTGCTTATTGTGAAAATAAATGAAGTTATGAAAATAAATTTAGTATGATTGCCCATTACCCTCAAATTAGAAATATCTTCATCAGCTAAAGTTAAGCCAATCATAACAATATATAACACCATGTTATTGTTGTAATATCACCCAGGTATTGATCTTTGGTTAAGAATGTAATGAGATACATATACCTGTTCTTTGTGTTATTCTGTATGCAGTTCATTCTGTATGTATTTTATACATGTACATATACCAGAAGTGGAATTGAAATTTGAATAAAATAATCAAAATATGTTCGGTTTTTACCTCTACTCAGGAAATGAAGTCTTTGTTTCTAGAAGCTAAATCATTTCAGACACATTCAAGTCCTCACCTGGTCAAGGGAGATAATTTTGTAAAAAAAAAAAAAAAAAAAACAAGTATAGATCCACACTGGCGCAGACCAGAAAGTTTTATGACCTTTGATGATATTTGTGGAGCATGCTGCAGGACTTCAACTTTCATGAATCTGATATTATCCACACAATCCCATTCTACATGATATTTTTGCCATAGCACCGATAAACTAGATCCCTTCATTTATGTGGTCTAGATCCAGGAGCTATTGGGGGCTGCAGGTTTTGTAAAAGTTAGATCCAATTATTCTGAGAGAAGGAATGAAGTCCGGCATGGTTGTTTTAAGTTAAAACTGGGCATCCTTGAAAATGTCTGACCGATTGACACATGTATCACTCTGCCGGTGGTCATTACATGCGTAATGTTTATTTCCTGAGGAATCAGCTGATATCCAATGTGGGGGGGGGGGGTGGCCAATCACTGACTCTGATTTTCACCACCTCTGTCATTCCACACCTTTCTGACACAGCTGAACCAATCAATAGTCTCTTTTGGTTTTTCCATTTCATCCAGAACATCCATTGTGTAACAGTCCTGTTGCATCTGATATCAGAAGTGCTAACCTTGCAAGTTGGAATCAATTGTATACATATTTAATATCAAAACTCACTTCATTGAAAATGTTGATGGCCTTCATTATATTTCATTCTTTCGTCATGCACAACAAGATGAAATCCATCATACCAGTTAACACCTTTCATACGTGTACTTAATAGAACTGGAGCCTGACCATGTTACAAGAATTTGCAAAAGTATGAAATGAGAACTGAGTACTATGAGAACTTAATCCAATCTATGAGTGATATAATATGAATTCTGAAGAACGATGATGGATCTTGACCACTGGTTGGATTGGAGTTCATGTTAGTGGCATGAGCATGATAATAATCCAGTATATCATAATCTATAACAGGATTGTTTATATCAGTAACTTCTCTATGGAGCAATATTTTGACAAACGAAAATTAGATCACAAAAGAGAATATATATACTGTGTTTGAGGAATATTTCTGCCTCCCCAATGGAAGGCGAAATTTGAATGAATGGTCTGTGTTGTCAGTGTGTCTGATGTCTTCCTTGCAAAGACAAGAATTTTTTTTATGTAATTTATTATTTATTGATATATTTATTGATTTTCTTTTTGTCTAATTGTCTTCTGTTCAAGTCATTTGGCATTGGTAAAACCTGAAATGTATATCATGATCTCCTTATTTCATCTAGTGATACTGTCTGTTTGGTTCCAGATCACGGGGCTGAACAAAGCATGTGAAATGTGATCGTATGGCAAATAAATGCCCAGTGGTATGTCCAGGGCTTAAAACTATAAAAAAAAAGAAAAAAAGCCGACAAATACTTTACGATATATAGAAATGACGGGTGGTGTACTATGAATCATTGAGTTGTAATGACATCAAATGGCGACAATAAACTTACCAGAAAAACGGCAAAAAATCGCATTGTCCGTCTCTACAAGCTGGAGGGCCGCCATGTTAAATCTCTCGGTGGATGGGAGGACAGGACCGGATAGCTCTGGTTTCGAGATTGAGGTGGAACCCGACTACAGAAGCAAGGCCCACTGCAATGCATTGCAATGGGGAACCCCATTATTTCAATTGTGTCCAAGAAAAGTGCCTCAAGATTTCGTCGGGAACCATGACAATCCCTATTGGAAATACTATGAGTCGTGGGTTCCCCATATGACAATTATTTGGCGGGAGATTTCACGTTGCGCTCCTAGACCTCCGTCTGATAGACGGAGGTAAAAATACACAACATGGCGTCTACAATAATATGGGGAGGTTGTGGTCGCTAAGAAAACGACTCGTTTACAGCATTGGATACGTTAATAAAAGCGACAAGCGTAAATGAGAAAGAGTTCGCTTCCAGGCAATAACGGGCAAAATACGGATTGTGCTGAACGAAGATCAACGAATCAATGATCAATGTGTGCCTATCAACCGCAGTCATTATTGATAGAAAATGTTGTGGTTAGGACACAACGTGCCCGACAAAGAACATGTCGTTGAAGAGAATTCGAAATAAACATGCGGCTGTATTTTAATAAAAATCACCACTAACGCTAAAACTGAAGACTGATCGGAATGAAGACTATTATTCAATCTGATTTGAAACTTCAGTTCACGGAATAAGGTTACTATTATTCGTATTACAACACGGCAGCTTAAACATGTTTTACTCTCCACCCTTGTCGTAGTCTTCATGTTTGCCTTAGCCTACCGCGCTTCCCACTTCACCTTTGCCTAACTTATCACTCCAGGCAAATAGACGAAGATATAATCGGCCCCTTAGGCTAATTAAACATGCCACATTCAACGGCTGCATGTAACACCAATCTTTTCACGTGAAATAAAAGAAAACTTAATTGGACAATTATTTTATTCAAAGGGGATACATTTTTTACATATTAAAGCGCCGTAGGGTGTGGTCATACCCACGGAATATAGATATCTTTTCGACTCTGTAACTCTATCTATAATAATTCAGCGGGTGGTTGGCGGGTGTCCGGTAGGCAAGGGTTCCTGTTGCTTCAATGCAATTTTGCTGAGAAACAACAGGAGCTTTATATTGTGATGTCCAGCACTGTAATATCACTTGTCTTTATTGCACCATGTAAGGGTCCTGTCTCTGTCTTGTGTGCTGTCCTCGCTGTTGTATAGGGTGGATGGAAGGTGTCTGTTTCCATGCTGCATCAAAGATTTCTTCTTTGAAGCAGAGGGACCACCACTTGGCTGGGTGGTGCTTGGTTGTTTCGTCTTGATATGACTGAAATAATGTTGAAAGCGACGTTAAATCATATTCACTCACACACTCACACCCTTTTCCAAACCACCGAGGCCCTCGATTTCTAGTTCTAAGCATAAACACAAATTTGATATCCTGCAAGATATATGTGTTGAATATAATTCCATTTATGATGACCGTATATGTAAAAACATCTGCTCTTTATGGTGAACATGTGGTGATACTAAACATGTGATTTTGAATGTGTGTCCGCTAAATATGTCTATCGGCGTCAAGGTAATTATTCTCAGTCCACCCTTATTAATGACACTCAATCTCAGCGAGTCTAGATTGCTAGATCTAATACTAATACTACAATGTTATGTGATGTAAACATCATAAAGTGTATATGTACTATAATCAGTACCGTATAGCAGCTTCATCTTTATTAATACATTTAATTATTTCTCCCAAGTAGACATCGGTAGTTAGTTTTCATTGTACCGCACTGACTGGCTTTATTCTTTATAGTTTGTCTTAGGATATTGGGTTCAGTTTGTATTGGGCTACACAGCTGTGAACGTCTGGAATAAACGCCATTAGGTAAACTTTGCAAATTTGTAGTTTTTCCTGAATTATTATTTCAACAGCAAGAGCAATTCATAATATTAGTGAAGCCCTTCGTGACCATGCTTCTCTGTGTAAAAAGTGGGTGACAAGCCCAAATCTTCCTGAATGGTTACATGATGAGAAAGGTTCTGATGTCCACAGGAACAGGGACAGCTTTTACACCAGTAACGATCATGGTAATGCTAATAAATGGCAAAATAGAGAAAAACGTCTTTTGCACAAGGCGAAAAAGGAACACTTTGAGAAACTAGTGTGCAAAAATGAAGATACGCCCCAAAACATCTGGAGAGTGCTCCAGCTGGAAAGTAATCCGAAGACTGATATTGACGCACCTATGATACTGAAGAAACACCAGTGACTGCTAAGTTTTCCACTCCCTAATCAATCTAAAGCCAAAAATAGTACACGTCCGTACCTCATAGGCCAGCATTTTTTTCCGAATAGCTGCAAAAATCATTGCTGATCCTTTGGCTGATCTTTCTAACTTGGTATTCACACAGATGACTCCTCGGTTAACTGGAAACTCGCTAACCTTATCTCAATACATAAATCTGGATACCCTGAAATGGTTGAAAACTATCGTCCAATTTCTATTCTGTCAGAAGTCATAGAACGGCATATTCATCACCACCTATATTCAATTCTCATTAACCATGGCTTACCACGCGAAAAACGTTTTTTTTTTTCCTTCAGAGGTAATCTCTTGTGACGAAAATGCCCATGGCCTGGAGAATGTTATTTTCGTTCTACGCTGACATTCTAAATAGCATTGTGAATGGACCGATAATGGTGGATATTCGACTTACCTGTATTAACTGTGCGCTGAAACTTTCAGCGAGGGACGCGTAAATATCCCTGACACGCATCTTGCATCGAAACCGGGCGAGAGAAGTCGAACTCTGTTGATCTGACACGAAATCCAACACCGCCTGAGTCTATACTTTCGCTTTATGGGGGCTGCCATGTTTGGACGCGCAATGGATTCTGGGAGCCAGAGCCTATATAAGACGCAAAGAATGGACGTTCGGCATTCTGTCCCAGACGATCGGCGGGTAAACATCGTGCGGGAGAGCACAGAGACAGGATCGCCGCAAATGCGCCGAAAGTGCCGAAAGTGCCGAATTGACTGCCGAAACAGCGCCGAACCATCCGCCGAAGGGTTGGAAAGCCGAGAGCTAAGCCATAGCTTGGGGATAATAGATACTAACACGCACAGTATCTGATGACGTGACGAACCGCCAGACGGGGATAAGATACTAACACGCACGGTATCTGAAGACGAGATGTCCATCAACGGGAAATACAGAGCACCAAATATCCCACACTGCAGCCCATCACACGGATACCATTTTACATGATTACATATACTTGCTCACATACAAGATCGTCGGCCTTAGGGACGGAATAGATCTAATCACACTCATCTACACTAGTTATTCACAGGCCCCGGCTAGGGATAACTGATAACACAAGCTTACATCCACTGTACATATTTACATTGCCGCAGGGCTCGAATTATGCTTTGCCGCAAGTCTTTGAATTCTATTACAAATCATTGATATTAATTGACATTACACTGTAAGGTAATAATATACCCCCCCGAGACCAGGGCATTATTACCACATATATATGCAGACAATCTGAGCCTATTAACTCATCCTTGGGTCAACGCCGTGAGGGCCGAAGTCGGGTCGCCGAACACGTGAGGTCTGCCGAGCCGAAGACGGGTCGCCGAAATCGGGTCGCCGAAGACGGGTCGCCGAATTCGGGCCGCCGAAGACGTGAGGCCTGCCGAGCCGAAGTCAGGTCGCCGAAGACGGGTCGCCGAAATCGGGCCGCCGAAGACGTGATGTCTGCCGAGCCGAAAGGGGTCGCCGCCGAATTCGGGCAGCCGAATTCGGGCCGCCGAAGACGTGAGGTCTGCCGAGCCGAAAGGGGCTGCCGCCGAAGACGCTCTGGTGTGCTGTACGGACCGACGCCGCCGAAGGGCTACTGCTAGGAGAGGCAGTGATACGGGGAGGATTCCCGAGACGATTAATAACGCTTAGATGAACTGGGCCGTGTAACCTTAGACACGGTAGACGTTCCATACAGTCCGGGGCTACGCCTACGACCGGAGAGGAACCGGAGACGCCGTACCATACCACGACGAGAGCCAGTCTGGACGAGACTGGGCCGTGACGCGTCATAGATAGGGTCTCTTGTATATATTGTATATTATTCGTCTTTCTCTTAAGATAAAGATAACACTTAACGATAACTACCTCTAGAGTAGGGATCTTTATTACAGGTATTGTGCGCGTACAGAGCTGTGTACATAGCAGAATACAATATTATTACTTTATTATTGCCTTGGTTGTTTCTACAGGTCCCCCCATCCTACCTCCTCGATCCAGACAAGGTGACAGGTTGAATCGGACCTTCCTCGTTGGCCAATTCCAGTCATACGAGACTGCGTTCACATCAGCCTGACAATTTGTCACAGGGGCCTGAGACCAGGCCGCCTCAAGTCTCGTGTACACCGCAAAGATAGACGTTTTCTGACCGCTCGAACGTCACAACTGGTGGCAGCGGTGGGATGGCCAACATCGGGAAACCGATGGAGAAGGGACCACGCTGGGAAGAAATAAGAAAACCAAGGATGACGACTATGGGAGATGTCGGCGCCGAACTACGTCCAGCGGACAGCGACTCGCAGTCCGGGAGGACGAGAAGCCGGCGGCAACTGCCCATAACTCCAAGGGACCGAGAAGAGTCACGACGAGGAGTGGGGACCGAACGATCAGCGTTTGAGGCACCGAAGAGAGTGGATTTGCTGGACCTATCCACAGTAGAGCTGGACACAGTGCTATCGGCTCCCCCAGCTGACCCGTCGCCGATACCTTCGGGGCAGACTTTACCCGACATGAATGGAAGTTATCGAGCCCCTAAAGACTCTGGTTCTGATAACCTCGGTCTCGGGGGCCGATACGAACAACGTGGCGACGATTCGATCGTAGAGATAATGGAAGAGATTGCCGAGCTACGACAAACCATCGGGTCTATGGCCAGAGCGTTCGAGTCGACTGTATCGATGATGGCGAGCCAGATGTCCAGATTCACCGACAGTCAGATACGGGAAAAAGAGGCGATCCGACGACCGGACATTGAAAATGACGCCGCCGAGCCGAATGCGAGTTGTGGGGCTGCCGAAACGGTTGGTGATTACCGCCGAACCGAAAATATGTCCGGGTCGCAGCAGGGTTGCGATCAGACGCCACCGCCGCCGAGGAGAGGACGAGATGATCCCATGAGTTGGGGGCAGCCATTATAGACATCGACCCCTGCGGTTGAGGCGAGGCGACCGATGTTGACTGCGGCAAAGGCAGCTACCTATGATGGGACGACGCCATTACGAGATTATCTCTCCCATTTCGATCACTGTGCTGCTATCAACGGATGGACATACTCACAACGGGGTCAATGTCTGGCCGTCGCCCTCCGAGGATCTGCCCAGCAGCTGTTGGCCAGCTTGAAATCAGAACCAGGAAGTGCTGACTATGGACGATTGAGGGATGCCTTGGAGAAGCGGTTTGCCCCGCCGAATCAACTGGATTTGTACAAAACGCAGTTAAAATCTAGATACCGAGAGAAGTCAGAAGATCTTCCGGGCCTAGCTCAGGCCTTATTACGGCTTGCACAACAGGCATATCCCGATGCCGGAGAGGACGTACAGGATACCTTGGCAAAGGATCAATTTTTGGAGGCTATTGGGGACGAGCTTACATTTCTTGTATGGCAGACGCGGCCGAAGACCTTAGATGCAGCTGTACACTCTGCTGTAGAAGTAGAAGCATTCAAGTCCTCGCAACGCCGGAAGACTTGGGCAACCGCGAAGTCCACGGTTCGTAGTAAAGGTGAGGAAATAGCTGCAACCTCTGAGGATGACGAAGAATCGGAAGCTCGGCTGAGAAAACAGATCAAAGAATTGATGGAAGAAATAATGCGAAAGTCTCAGCCTCAACCACGGCGACAACCACCGAGATACACCAGAGGTCAACAACGGACGTATGGGAATCGGGAACGAAGTAATGCTTGCTGGTCGTGCGGCAGAAAGGGTCATTACCGGGCGGACTGTCCAGATTTGTCCAGAACAGATGACTCTAAACCGCCGAGATCGCCCAAGAATCCTCCCAAAGTTAATACTTCCGGGGAAGCTGGACTCTATTTGCCTGCCAAGATCGAGCCAGTGAAGATGTGGTGTTGTGTTGACACGGGGGCGTCGATTTCCCTCCTGAGCGAGAAAGTATACCAGCAGCTGAGTCCGCGGCTCAAACCAGCCCTGAGGAGCCCGTCTTATGCTAGTATTCGAATGGCTGACGGTACGCTGATGCCCCTGAAAGGTGAAGCTGATTTTAAAATCACTATAGACGGTACCACACGAACACAGAAGATGATAGTCGGAGATCTAACAGTGGACGCTCTCCTAGGGTACGACTTCCTCAGCACCCACTGTACCAAGATCGACACGGAGCGCCACAGGGTCAAGTACGGTGGCCGCTACATCCAATGCGAGGTCGTGGGGAGCGCAGGCTGTTACCGTGTAGCCGTGACCGAGACTGTGACTATTCCTGCTGGAGCCGAAGCCGTTGTGACAGGAAAAGTTCGTGGGGGCCTACCAGGCGAGGTAGGGATGATCGAAAACGAACCGGAGTTTACCCAGAAGACAGGAGCCATGGTGGCCAGGGTCCTCACCGAGGTTGACCGCGACTGCGAAGTCACTCTGAGGTTTCTCAACTTGTCCTCAGATCCGACTGTAGTCCAGGCCCGGGACTCTCTGTGGCCGTATGGGGGAAGTAGAAGTAGTGGACGATCAAGTTTCGAGTGCGGCCGAAGCGTCGACGCCGAGCCGTGCGAAACCTAGTAGACAGAGGCCCGCCGTGCCGACCAGCGCATGTCCAGACCACCTTACAGATCTGGTTCGACGATCCAGCGAAGGCCTAGAGACAGACCAAGCCCTGGCTGCAGAAGATTTGGTCACCCGATATACTGACCTGTTCGCTAAGGACGATACTGATCTAGGTCGAACGACGAAGGTACAACATCACATAAAGACTGGAAGTGCACCACCCATCCGCATTCCGCCGAGGCGACCGCCGACTCACGCCCGTGAAATGATCGATGAGCAAGTTGAAGACATGTTACAGCGTGGAGTGGTCGAGCCATCCAGTGGACCGTGGTCAGCGCCGGTAGTTCTGGTGAAAAAGATGGACGCGAAAATGCGCTTCTGCGTTGATTACCGTGCTTTGAACAAGATCACAGAGAAGGATGCTTACCCGTTGCCGAGGATCGACGACTCTCTGGATTCTTTAGCAGGTGCAAGTTGGTGGAGTACCCTTGACTTAATGTCAGGGTACTGGCAAGTCGAAGTGTCCCCCGAAGATAGATGCAAGACAGCCTTTGCAACCAGGAAAGGTCTGTACCAGTTCCGAGTTATGCCGTTCGGGCTCTGCAATGCGCCCGCGACCTTTGAGCGGCTAATGGAAGCCATCCTAGCAGGACTCCATTATGATACGTGTCTCGTCTACCTTGACGATATCATCGTTTTTGGACGGACGTTTGACGAGATGATTCAGCGCCTTGATGGGGTCTTCGCGAGGTTAAAACAACATGGTCTTAAGCTCAAGCCGTCCAAGTGCGTCATAGGGGCACGACAAGTCCTGTATCTGGGCCACGTAGTATCACAGAATGGGATTGGAACTGACCCACAGAAGATCCGTGCTGTGCGAGACTGGCCTCCACCCGTTTCGCAAACCGAGGTTCGGAGCTTCCTGGGTCTCTGCAGCTACTATCGACGTTTCATCCGCGATTTTGCCACCATTGCAGCGCCGCTGCATACGTTAACTGAAAAGAAGACAGTCTTCATATGGGACAACACAGCGCAGCAAGCCTTCGACACCCTGAAAGACAAGCTGACAACCGCGCCTGTGCTTGCTATACCAGACTTTAAGCTCCCTTTCATTTTGGACACGGACGCGAGTAACTATGGCATCGGTGCCGTATTGTCGCAGGTGATAGACGGAGAAGAGAAGGTCGTGGCATACGCCAGTCGTGTGTTGTCGAAGGCAGAACGAGCCTACTGTGTGACGAGAAGAGAACTACTTGCTGTTGTGCATTTCGTCAAATGCTTTCGACACTACCTGTTTGGGCGGAAGTTTTTGCTTCGCACCGATCACGGCTCGCTGAGATGGCTCATGCGGTTCAAGGAACCGGAGGGACAGCTGGCCCGTTGGATTCAGGCCCTTGGCGTCTACGATTTCAACATCGAGCATCGTCCGGGTCGGAAACATGGTAACGCCGACGCACTGAGTCGTATCCCATGCAAACAGTGTGGTCGATCAAGCAGCGATGACGTTCAGGCAGCCGCCCGTGTGATCGAGATGGTGTCGCCAACCGAAGGGTTCGGCCGAGCCCAGGCCGAAGATCCCGACCTACAACCTGTTCTCGACTGGGTGCGGCAAGGTAGCCGACCAAACCGAGAAGACGTCAGTCCGTACGGACTCGTCACGAAGAGCCTGTGGGGTGCCTTCGATATGTTGGAGATTTGCGATTCGCTGCTGGTTAGACGTTGGGTGGATGACCGTGGAAATGTCAAGCGACGACTGCTGGTTGTACCTCGTTCCTTGCGCCGTAAAGTGTTAAGAGAGTGCCACGACGGTCCCACCGGTGGACATCTCGGAGTAAAGAAGACTTTAGCGAAGGTGAGACAGGCCTATACCTGGCCTGGCCTGCAGACGGACATACGCCAATGGTGCCGAAGCTGCGATGTATGTAACAGAAGGAAGCAGGCTGGACGCAAACCGCGAGGACCACACAGTGGACAGATGACTGGTTGTCCGGGAGAGAGGATCGCAGTTGACATCCTTGGGCCAATGCCAGAGACGGGCAGTGGAAACCAGTATATTGCGGTCATCGGAGACTATTTTACCCGTTGGGTCGAAGCCGTTGCCATGCCCAACCAAGAAGCTCCTACCGTTGCACAGGCTGTGGTGGAACACTATGTGACCAAGTTCGGTGTTCCGATGGCGATCCATTCAGACCAAGGCCGCCAGTTTGAGAGCCGTGTCTTCAAAGGGATGTGCCGAATTTTGGGGATGAGGAAGACAAGGACGACGCCATACCACCCCCAATCAAATGGCATGATTGAGCGGTTCAACAGAACATTAGCCCAAATGCTACATGCCAGTGTTGACCGTCATCCAAGCGACTGGGACCTGCATATACCGCTTGTAGTGATGTCCTATCGTGCTACAGCCCATGAGACGACAGGATTTTCGCCGAATATGATGGTGTTCGGGAGAGAAGTCTCTCTGCCGTCTCACTTGATACTGGGAGCTCCTCCACGTCAGCAAGTGGAACCTACGGAGTGGGTAGGAGAACTACGGGACGAGATGGACGAGATTCATCGTAACGCCCGAGAAGTGACTGGGAAGAGCCTGCGGCGCCAGAAGCGGGTATATGATAGCAAGGCCTTCCCGCAAAAGTATAAACCTGGAGATCAGGTTTACCTGTACATTTCTGCTCCAAGACGTGGAGAGAATCGGAAACTACGAGACCGCTGGGCAGGGCCATACGTGATCAAGGAAGTTCTCACGGACGTGACCTACCGCATTGCAGATGAGGACGGAGGTCTCCGGGTTGTTCACCATGACAAGCTGAAACCTTTCTATGCTCGTGAGATGTCCACCAGTGAGTCAGAAGAAACGTCTGGCGACGATGGAGATGTAGCATCAGATGATAGCGTCGGACATGGGGATATCTTTCCTTACCCCATGGAACCATCGACTGTCGTCAGAACGCCGACTGTTGACCGGCGACCTCGATTGACCCGGGGCGGGCGTGAGATACGGCGACCACGGAGATTTGCCGATTTCGAGGTTGATTTGCAGTCTGCATCATCATTGGATCTCGAGATGGAAGCTTTACCCCCGGCCGAGGCCGAGACAGAACCGCGGCGGACGACCCGAGGTCGAGTGATTAGACGCCCCGCGCGCTATCGGGATTAATGTAATTCGGCAGTGTTTGGTCAGTGCCGTGAAGCAGGGACCTGATGTCTCCTCCTTCAGTGACGACCCAGCAGACAGCTGAGAGGAACGTCTGATGTAATTCTACCGTATTGAAGCCTTTGTTATTATACTGTGGACTATCTACACTTTCGAAGAAAGGACTGCGTGTTCATTCTACTCACCTGTGATTGGTAGCTGTGCCGAGCTCCACGACGACGGCGTCGTGTTTTCGAAGGCGTGGGTAGTGTGACGAAAATGCCCATGGCCTGGAGAATGTTATTTTCGTTCTACGCTGACATTCTAAATAGCATTGTGAATGGACCGATAATGGTGGATATTCGACTTACCTGTATTAACTGTGCGCTGAAACTTTCAGCGAGGGACGCGTAAATATCCCTGACACGCATCTTGCATCGAAACCGGGCGAGAGAAGTCGAACTCTGTTGATCTGACACGAAATCCAACACCGCCTGAGTCTATACTTTCGCTTTATTGTGGCTGCCATGTTTGGACGCGCAATGGATTCTGGGAGCCAGAGCCTATATAAGACGCAAAGAATGGACGTTCGGCATTCTGTCCCAGACGATCGGCGGGTAAACATCGTGCGGGAGAGCACAGAGACAGGATCGCCGCAAATGCGCCGAAAGTGCCGAAAGTGCCGAATTGACTGCCGAAACAGCGCCGAACCATCCGCCGAAGGGTTGGAAAGCCGAGAGCTAAGCCATAGCTTGGGGATAATAGATACTAACACGCACAGTATCTGATGACGAGACGAACCGCCAGACGGGGATAAGATACTAACACGCACGGTATCTGAAGACGAGATGTCCATCAACGGGAAATACAGAGCACCAAATATCCCACACTGCAGCCCATCACACGGATACCATTTTACATGATTACATATACTTGCTCACATACAAGATCGTCGGCCTTAGGGACGGAATAGATCTAATCACACTCATCTACACTAGTTATTCACAGGCCCCGGCTAGGGATAACTGATAACACAAGCTTACATCCAATGTACATATTTACATTGCCGCAGGGCTCGAATTATGCTTTGCCGCAAGTCTTTGAATTCTATTACAAATCATTGATATTAATTGACATTACACTGTAAGGTAATAATATACCCCCCCGAGACCAGGGCATTATTACCACATATATATGCAGACAATCTGAGCCTATTAACTCATCCTTGGGTCAACGCCGTGAGGGCCGAAGTCGGGTCGCCGAACACGTGAGGTCTGCCGAGCCGAAGACGGGTCGCCGAAATCGGGTCGCCGAAGACGGGTCGCCGAATTCGGGCCGCCGAAGACGTGAGGCCTGCCGAGCCGAAGTCAGGTCGCCGAAGACGGGTCGCCGAAATCGGGTCGCCGAAGACGGGTCGCCGAATTCGGGCCGCCGAAGACGTGAGGCCTGCCGAGCCGAAGTCAGGTCGCCGAAGACGGGTCGCCGAAATCGGGCCGCCGAAGACGTGAAGTCTGCCGAGCCGAAAGGGGTCGCCGCCGAATTCGGGCAGCCGAATTCGGGCCGCCGAAGACGTGAGGTCTGCCGAGCCGAAAGGGGCTGCCGCCGAAGACGCTCTGGTGTGCTGTACGGACCGACGCCGCCGAAGGGCTACTGCTAGGAGAGGCAGTGATACGGAGAGGATTCCCGAGACGATTAATAACGCTTAGATGAACTGGGCCGTGTAACCTTAGACACGGTAGACGTTCCATACAGTCCGGGGCTACGCCTACGACCGGAGAGGAACCGGAGACGCCGTACCATACCACGACGAGAGCCAGTCTGGACGAGACTGGGCCGTGACGCGTCATAGATAGGGTCTCTTGTATATATTGTATATTATTCGTCTTTCTCTTAAGATAAAGATAACACTTAACGATAACTACCTCTAGAGTAGGGATCTTTATTACAGGTATTGTGCGCGTACAGAGCTGTGTACATAGCAGAATACAATATTATTACTTTATTATTGCCTTGGTTGTTTCTACAGGTCCCCCCATCCTACCTCCTCGATCCAGACAAGGTGACAGGTTGAATCGGACCTTCCTCGTTGGCCAATTCCAGTCATACGAGACTGCGTTCACATCAGCCTGACAATTTGTCACAGGGGCCTGAGACCAGGCCGCCTCAAGTCTCGTGTACACCGCAAAGATAGACGTTTTCTGACCGCTCGAACGTCACACTCTCATGTTGAAGTGCATTCACAAATATGGTAGAGTCTTGGCTACTCTCCATTAACATGAATTGCAGGCAAGCACCTAAAAGGTGCGTGGACCCCTCAGCCTGTTTGTTTTATTTGTCAAGTAGGATCAGGGTTGCATCTAGAGCCAATTTAGTTCCGCAAAACGTATGGGCGCCCAAAACTCAAATGAAACAAAAAACGAAACTGTTGTTGTTCAATTTGAAAGGATTTCTGAAAGAAATACTCCTAGAAAAAGCTTCTGGAAGCCTCAATATCGATCCCATTGCATAAGCTGGGTATTGAATTTCATGTTAATAAACCTCTGTTTTGTGATTGATCACAGGCTCTTTGTGCTTAAATTCATTAAAAAAATTGGACCCTCAATAATGAATTACGAAAAGGAACTGGGAGTTTGGGATCGGAACCAGCAAAAAATCCCTGGATACAGCCTTGCGGATACAGTTTGTGTGGTTTCTGTAATGTATATAATAGACTTCGTTTTCACGTGAGTGGTGTGCTGGGATTAAAGCATGCAAGAAAGTGTAGCTTTATCAGTGGCAATTTATGCATTGCACAAGTGTGATAACAAGTTAATGGCATAGAATTACAATGATTGACACAATCTCACCATTATCATTATTTGGATTTGAGGGGGGGGGGCATAAGCTCCAGGTATGCAACCTGGTTCAAAATTGCACAGAGTCAGGCTAAAATGGGCTCTCCTAATCACTCGTTTTAAATAATTTCCAAGGTACAGTCACATGTTTGGTGACAAAAATTGAAGCATTATGTTGTACCAGTTAAATGTGTGGACACAAATATGGTTCATGCAAAAGTTTTAGGATAAATCATATGATGTAGAATACAATGATTTAACAGCAAAATTGAAGAAAAATATTGTCCTTCATTTAAGGCGACGCGAAATTCAAACTAAAAGGGGTTCGATACTGCAGGGATTCCCCTGCCAGTTATTTCATATTATACTTCTGAAATAAAATATGTTTTGTTCAAAAGCTTTAGGATAAATCGTATGATGTGGATTAGAATGATTTAATAGCAAAATTGAAGAAAAATGTTGTCCTTCATTTAAGGCGACGCGAAATTCAAACTAACAGGGGTTCGATACTGCAAGGATTTCCCTGCCAGTTATTTCATATTATACTTCTGAAATAAAACATGGTTTGTGCAAAAGCTTTCGGATAAATCGATGTAGCAAAATTGAAGAAAAATGTTGTTCTTCATTTAAGGCGACGTGAAATTCAAACCTAACAGGGGTTCGATGCTGCGAGAACCCCGCGCCGGTTATTTCCTCTTGTACTTCTGAAATAAAATAATCTCCCCAACCTGTTAGTTACTACTATAAAGGAATAAATTTTAGGTGATTCTGCCTGCGTGTGTGAAAAAAACAAATGTACACTGCATCTCATACATATTACATGAAGCTGAGAAGCTGTGGATAGGAAAAAGTCCAATAACATTTTTGTACCCCAAGGGTGGGGAAATCCTCCCGAGGGTAGTGCATAGGTTGAACAAGTGTAGCATGTAAGCTCCCAGATAAATGAGAAATAAAAGGGGAATACATGAAAATAAATTGAATCTTGAATGGACCAGGCTTTCTTGGATCAGGGAACCTTCAAAAGGCACATTGAAACATGCAACAAAGGGTTCCCGATGGGCATAGATAACAGTGCAAAAGATAAGCCATCAATAAATAATAAAAAAACAATAATTAAAATCATGAAATCATCATAGCCATCTGAAAATCTAATCATTTCATCAGTGAACATTCAGGAAGCTCTCACCAAAGTTTGATCAGGCCCGACTTGATAGATCTGTAGATATTCAGCGGACAAGAACATGTTGATGGGCATAGCTAACAGTGCAAAAGCTGAGCCATCAATAAATAATAAAAACAAAATAATTAAAAATCATGAAATCATCATAGCCATCTGAAAATCTAATCATTTCATCAGTCAACATTCAGGAAGCTCTCACCAAGGTTTGGTCAAGCCCGACTTCATAGATCTGCAGATATTCAGCGGACAAGAACATGTTGACGGACGGACGGACGGACGACCGGACGGACGGACGACCGGACGGACGGACGTACGTACATGGCAACGACAAGACCCCGCAGCCCTATGGGCTGAGGGGTAAAAATGACAATATGGTTGGCTGTGTCAAACTTGCCTTTAGCACATTCAATCATTATGTTATTCTAGAGAAAATGAAGCTAGATAATTTGTCCTATAAATGGATGGGATCGTATCTGTAACAACGTACCTCGTCCGAGCTTCCTTTCACCCTTCAGTCACAAGACGGAAAATTTCCGACAGATTGTCTGACTGGGGTCAGAGTTCTCTCCCCCAAAGAGCGCAAAAATCGGCACGACAACGCGGCTGTGCGGTCTCATCCCAGTAAAAACTATATAATTAAACTGTTCTGCCGTTGTACAACACTAAACTCACATATAATTTCCCTTCATTGTCAGCCGAAATTTAACAAGATTCGTTGTATTGTTCACCTGTTTTTTTATATTTTTTAACTCGTACCTTATTTCAAACGAAAAACGGGGGCAGTTGTGGTTTCGTTGAAATGAAGGCGAAGTTGCTAACGCTGTAACAGGCGAAGAATGTAACGGATCTGTGCACTGACAATGAGGGAAATTACTCATTAACAAATATATGTGAGATAGGTGTTGGCGAATATTTCTTGAAAATAATTTTTAATGAGATGAGATCGCACAACCCAAGTTGTCGCGCCGATTTTTGTGCTTTTTGGAGGAGAGAACTCTCTGACCCCAGCCAGAGAATCTGTTAAAAATTATCCGTCGTGTGGCTCGAAGGGTTGTAGGAAGCTCGAACTGCAACGTGTCGAACATGTTAGCATTGATAATCATATGTCTGATCGTATACATATTCATGCCGGAAAGCCCTTGGTAAATTCTTGATAGTCTGCCTCTTATTGTGTATGTTAATGATATTTCTGTGTGATACAAGAAGTACTGGATATTTACATGCTGATGATTCGACTACTGATGAAAAGAATGCAAATGAAATAGAAAATGTGTTAAATTATGACCTGTTGTCCAAAATAAAATGTATATAATTTTGACTAAATCAGCCACAATACTTTTAATGTATCGGTATGATATGAACAATCAGCGGTTTCATGTCCATACTATCGATACTGATTTATAGTGTATTAAGAAAGTCAACATTTTAGGACTTGTTGTTGATGAGATCCTTTAGATTCTCTTTGAACCAAAATATCACCCACCATCGGTGTCCTGCCTACGGCCTGCAGACGCCAAACTCACATTTTATCATGCTTATGTGTTACCGTACCTAATATAGATTATCGATGTATCACTTGGGGAAATGTCACATAGCTACAGCTTGAACAGGTGTACCAACTTCAGAAGCGAGCAGATAGGATTATTTTAGATGCCATCTGACCTCTGAAACAGCTGGACTGCGTACGAGTTTTTGACAGGGTACATGTATAAAATTACTCACAATTTATGTAAATCAGTTTGCCACGTGTTCTTCACGATCAGCCGACAAATAACAATCTGTATGTCACTTGACCTCGAAAGTCTCAGCTATTATGAAGCCAAATTGTGCAATTCCCTACATACCAATCTTAGAGAATCAGCAACTCACACTTCCTTTACGTCAGTATTCTTAAAGATATGGAAAGACAACAATACCCCGTAAATATAACTGTTATGCCTATCTGGTGTACTAGTTTGACAGATACCCAAACAGGTGACGACGTTGACTTTTGACTATAGCTTTGATTTTAGATTAATTGTATGCTGTTTTTGTGTGCTTCGTCAATCAAGGTTTCAATTTTGAGCAGTGCACTTCTGAAACCCGTATTACAGCACGGCAGCATAAACATGTTTTAGCCCCCACCTTTGTCGTAGCCGTCGCCTTTGCCTTACCCTATGGCGCTTCCGTCTTCAGGAAAATATGCTAAAGATATAACCGGTCCCGTTGACTAATAAACATTGTCACCTTCAACGGCTGTATGTAACACCAATCCTTACACGTGAAATAAGACAAATTAATTCGACAATTATTTTATTCAAAGGAGATACTTTTTCACATATCATAGAGCCGTAGGGTGTGGTTCTTCCCACGGAAGATACATAACTTTTTCGTCTCTGTATCAACTCTCTTTAACACAGATCTTTTATATGCTGTATTCCATGGTATGGCGTTACCGTCTACATGCAGCGAATCTTATATTAATTTCCTCCTTAAGTAACTGTAGTTGAACAGGCATCCATGTTGAATTGCATTTCTTTTCGTGCTCTGTCAGTCTTCGGTCTTCAAAATGTAGCAATGTTCAGAGGATGACGCCCAATCTAATGCCAGATTTGATCGAGAACAATTTCTCTACATAAATACCCTGCTTCCACCGTCGAAGGTGCACCATTGATTTACCTACAAATAATGTTGACATCTGATTTATAGTGTATTAAGAAAGTCAACATTTTAGGACTTGCTGATGAAACACTATCGTAGAAACTTTAGATTCTCTTTGCACCAAGATATCACCCACCATCGGTGTCCTGCATACGGCATGCAGACGCCAAACTCACATTGTATCATGCTTATGTGCTACCGCACCTAATATAGATTATCGATGTATCACTTGGGGAAATGTCACATAGCTACAGCTTGAACGGGTGTACCAATTTCAGAAGCGAGCAGATAGGATTAGTTTATATGCCATCTGACCTCTGAAACAGCTGGACTGCGTACGAGTTTTTGACAGGGTACATGTATAAAATTACTCACAATTTATGTAAATCAATTTGCCACGTGTACTTCACGATCAGCCGACAAATAACAATCTGTATGTCACTTGATCTCGAAATTACAAGCGTCTAGTGGCGATTCTGTAGTCAAATTCCCTAGATACCAATCTTAGAGAATCAGCAACTCACACTTCCTTTACGTCAATATTCTTGAAGATATTGAAAGACAACAATACCCCATAAATATAATTGTTATGTCTATCTGGTGTACTAGTTTGACAGATACCCAAACAGGTGACGACGTTGACTTTTGACTATAGCTTTGATTTTAGGTTAATTATATGCTGTTTTTGTGTGCTTCGTCATTCTTGAAACTCAACTACTTAGATAAAGGACTGGACATCATTAATTTACCTCGAATCCTGAATGATCCAGAGGTACGCAACGCTGTACCAAACTACTTTAAGTTCACAGAACCTCCTTGCATTTCATATAAGTATACTAAATCTATAGCCACCAAAATATTCAATTACTCCAATGCTGTCAAGGAGTTTGACTGGAACTTATACACGTCAGGAGGCTATAGTTGTGATTGTGAATCATCGAACTTTATCTATACACCATGCAAACATATTGTGACTGGTGCTCTTGATATGGTGAGTGATAAGGATCTGAAATTACTTCTGATGAAAGGACCTAAATATAGAGAGCCAAGAAGAATAAATCTGAAGGCCGACCAGAAGATAGTCCTGTCTGCATTGGAACAGTACGTTATTGATTGGTCTAAGCGAGAAAAAGTTGAACCTACAGTACTCGGTGATTGGCTGGACCTCACCAAGAGCACGGTCGTTGAAACAATCCGCCATATTGACAGACGTACTCTTCCCCAAGCAAAACAAGTACTGAGAAACCTCAATTCGCAAGAAGTTCTAGCAAATCTCCAGAGTAAATTCGTCATAGTCCCAGCAGACAAAGCTCCGAATAATATAATATTCATATGTAAATATTATTATTACCAGGTGCTGGTTAAAGAATTGAGTGTAGACACATCTTCATCAAATACGTCTACTTACTTCCAAACTGCATTTACTCTGGAAGATTTATTTAACAATCACAACATGTTTCTCAGGGAAAGAGGTATTTGTCTTCGAACCAATCATAACGACATACCAAAACTATACTGGACTCCCAAAATGCATAAATCACCATACAAAGCTAGATACATAGCTGGTTCTAGAAGCTGCACCACCAAGCTTCTTTCAACCCTATTGACGAGGGCCCTACAGGAGGTAAAAGCATTTTGGGAAAGGTATTGCGCCACTATTTCTAAGAACTCTGGCGTTGAATGTATGTGGATATTGAAAAACTCAAAATGTCTTACGGAAGAACTTGAGGCTAAAGGTCACATACCGTACAGACATGTATCCACATGGGATTTCTCGACTCTCTATACTACAATCCCTCATCAGGACCTTATTGACCGTCTAAGTTCATTAATAGTATTTGTGTTCAAGAAAACTGATCGTAGATATATTAATGTCGGAAGCCATAAAGCATTCTTTAGCTCTACTACATACAAGAGATATCATTCATGGATGTTTCTTTGTTTATAGAGTTGCTTGAATTTCTCATTAAAAATATCTATGTGAAATTTGGCAACACAATATATCAGCAGCATATAGGTATTCCAATGGGTACTAATTGTGCACCCCTGTTGGCTGACCTGTATCTGTTCTCTTATGAATATGACTATATGCAGGCGCTTTCAAAAACCGACCCATTCAAAGCCCGTTCCTTCTCATTCACCAAACGCTATATAGACGATCTTCTCGCTGTGGATAATCGCTATATAAATGACGCAGTGAAGGATATATATCCACCTTCACTGGATTTGAAGGAAACTACAGATAGCCCTACAGGCACATCTTATTTAGATCTCTATCTCTATAAAAATGAAGCGGGCATTCTCTCTCGTCGACTTTATGACAAAAGAGATGATTACAATTTCGATATCGTAAACTATCCCTTTCTGGACAGTAATATTCCAGTGGGACCTGCATATGGCGTATACATATCTCGCTTAGTAGCATTTGCTAGATCCTGTGTTAAATGTGACGATTTTAATCAACGTCACAAAACATTGTTACAGAAACTTATAAAACAGGGCTATTCCACCAAACGCCTCCACTCAAAGTTTCTCAAATTTGGCGATGCATATCGCATGCTGATAAAAAAAATACGAACTTAGCTTGCAAGATCTATGGCGCTACGTTTCGTAACTTGTGTCTAATTCCGCTTAACCCGGGGCTAGGGGCCGTATGAACCCATGTACTTCAAGATCCTCATGGTACTCATATGAACAGTCACAATCAAAGCGTGACTGAGATACATCATTCTTTAGATGACGACTTTACAACGAATATTATGGATTAAGAATACTGATCAGCGATACGGATTTGATATTTTTGGAACATCATGATGTCTTGCCGGCATCATTGAAAACTGTTGACCGCTTCTCTCTTGCAGGAAACAAGCCTATGTTTATGTATACTATGATTGTCTTTTTGAATTTGGTGCTAATACTGTTATATGGAATATGGAATAGGTCTTTGGATTATGGACGCGGATATTCTCTAATGGACGGCGGCTGAATTATGGATGACGGATTAGACGCTTGTAATTCAAGGGTTCAATTTTGAGCTGTGCACTTCTGAAACCTGTATAACAGCACGGCAGCCTAAACATGTTTTAGCCCTCACCTTTGTCGTAGCCTTCGTCTTTGCCTTAACCTATGGGGCTTCCGTCTTAAGGAAAATATGCTAAGATATAACCGGTCCCGTTGACTAATAGACATTACCACCTTCATCGGCTGTATGTAACACCAATCTTTACACGTGAAATAAGACAAATTAATTGGACAATTATTTTATTCAAAGGAGATACTTTTTCACATAACATAGAGCCGTAGGGTGTGGTTCTTCCCACGGAAGATACATAACTTTTTCGTCTCTGTATCAACCCTCTTTAACACAGATGCTGTATTACATGGTATGGCGTTACCGTCTACATGCAGCGAATCTTATATTCATTTCCTCCTTAACTGTAGTTGAACAGGCATCCATGTTGGATGGCATTTCTTCTCGTGCTCGGTCAGTCTTCGGTCTTCAAAATGTAGCAATGTTCAGAGGATGACGCCCAATCTAATGCCAGATTTGATCGAGAACAATTTCTGTACATAAATACCCTGCTTCCACCGTCGAAGGTGCACCATTGATTTACCTACAAATAATGTTGACATCTGTCGCCATCCAATACACGGGGTTGCAGCTCTGCACACCTTCGTGTGATATTATGTCCGTACGATAGGTTATCCTTCTGGTTGTCCCAGGAGTTTCCCGTTAGAACGACAGTTCTCCTTTGTTGCCATGTTACATACACAATTCCATTCTCACCAGACACCAATATATATAATTCTTCTGAAATCTAAAAAAAAGTGGGGTCAGCATACTTTTTTTGTTAAATGACAGCAGTTTATCAGATAAATAGAGCCTTTTCGGCTCAGGAGAGGGTAAGGGTGGAGAATTGGGGTGGGTGTGGGAAAAGGCATTTGCAAGGCTGCCTATTTCCTGGAATTAAATTGGTATGAATTTATGGGGGGACCAAAAGCCTAATCTCCAGTTCCTTTCGCCGTCCGACCAAGAATGACAGGTCCACCTTTTCGACGGACTTTTTTCACTTTGAAGCGGCCACGAATAGGTATAAATGGTTCTATTTTTGGAAAATTCAGCCCGTTCTGGCAAAAAGCAGTTGCTTAAACGTAAGCATTATTTCTGGTCCAGACCATGACTGGGTCAACTTTAATATCCAGATCATAGACATCGTCTACCCCTCAACCAAGGATTCCCCCTTCGGATTTGAGAGAAAAATCCGGGAGCGGGGACTATTCTAGATAATAGAACTTGGCTGTGTTGATTCACGATCATATCACTTTAAATTACTCTTTCAGAACTATTTTATAACGCAATCGAGCTAGAACTTTCACATATTCTGTACATATATTTTCTCTTGGGGTTACATTAAAACACAATTATTTTTAGAAGATTTTATTTTTTCGATTTCAACCGCACCACATATAGGCCAAAATCCCGCCTTATCGTACAATCTCCTTTAATAACCACAGATATACAAAAATCTGTGTCTTCAAGAAATATAATACCACCCACAATCGCTAAAGTTTTCGATTGTATCGTGCAGCGAACATAATTTGAAACATCTCAATCAGGCCGGCTTTTCTTGAAACTAAAGAAGACAGGACATAATTCACCACGAATCCTGAATGATCCCGAGGTACGCAACGCTGTACCAAACTATTTTATGTTAAAAGAACCCCCTTGCATTTCATATAAGTATACTAATTACAAGAGTCTGGTCCGTCATTCATAATTCAGCCGTCGTCCATTGAAGAATATCCGCGTCCATGATCCAAAAACCTATTCCATATTCCAGATACAGCATTAGCACCAAATTCAAAACGACCATCATAGAATATAATACATAAACATAGGCTACTTTCCTGTAAGAGAGAAGCGGTCAAGTTTTCAACGATACCGGCAAGCACCAAATTCAAAACGACCATCATAGAATATAATACATAAACATAGGCTAGTTTCCTGTAACAGAGAAGCGGTCAAGTTTTCAACGATACCGGCAAGGCATCATATCGCTGATAAGTATTCTGAATCCATATGATATTCGTTGTAAAGTCGTCATCCAGTCGTCAAACTAAATCTATAAGTAGTAGGTAGACCGCATATCCACTTACGTTTTCCAGGGAGGTAACTCTTGGTTCCCCTTTTTCCGCCAGGGGGCGCTGTCCCGTATGACGTCACTTCCGGTCTGGTTGAATGGAGCGTGACCTATGACGTCACTTCCGGTGTGGGTGAATGGGGCGTGACTTGTGAGGATGATAGGACATGTACAGACCTGTCTGTGTCGTTCATCTCCGCATCTTTTCGGTGAGAGGAATATGTGCTGGGGTTTTTCCCCACATGTCGTTCACCTCCGTATTTCTTCGGTCAGGTCCGTGGGAGCTTGTACTGATCTGTGGGGTTTTTCCCACCATGTCGTTCACCTCCGTGTCTTTTCGGTAAGGTCCGTGAAGATGTGGCGGAAGGTACCGAGAGATGTTACGGCGGTGTGCGAAGACACCCGGATATGACCGAAGAGGCACGGCGAGTTCGTTAAGGTCCGTGAAGATGTACCGGAGGTGACCGAAAACACCCGGAGAATACCGGAGAGTGCCGGAGTTGACCGGAAAGACCCGAATGTGATCACCGGAGAGTGCCGGAGGTGACCGAAAAGACCCGGAGGTGACCGGAGAGTGCCGGAGGTGACCGAAAAGACCCGAATGTGATCACCGGAGAGTGACGGAGGTGACCGAAAACACCCGGAGAATACCGAAAAGACACACGGAGAATACCGAAAACA